>DWPT01002437.1:0-16180 GCA_018251895.1 Agathymus mariae mariae | reverse complement strand
TTGAGTCAGCCGCCAAACGACTCGTCGTGTTCCGGCTGGGGGCTTGAGAGCCAGTACTTTCTTTTTTACCTTCTTCTTATTTCCTGGCCGACAGCGCAACGGTGATACCTTTGGTCTTGATGATGTCCATGGACGACGGTGACCACTTACCATCAGGTGGCTCGTCTGCTCGTTTGTCGGCTATTACCATAAAAAAAAACCGATACCTTCTGATCGCTCGCACAAGAGACTCAAATTCGAATTCAGTACGCAACGCAATCTTAATTATCACTTGCTCCGCTGATGAAAACATTCTTTGCCGTTACTTACTTCCGTATCAAAAAAACACTGAATAAGATAGCTTATATCTTATTAATACTTTCAATATTTGTAGCTCTTCCATGAACTGCTTTTATTTATCCGTAATTAATTTTTCTCACCGTTTCATCATCATCATCATCATCGTCGTCGTCGTCATCTCTGGAAGGTGAATTCATCAGAGCGGCGAGTGAATTAGATCTGGCTCTACTTGACACGTTCTTTTCGGGCAACTTCATTTTTCCCAAACTCTAAAACCAATCAATGACAATACCAATTAAATACATCCTAAAAAATGTTAGGACCCTGTTGTAATGCTTTCTTCTGGTGTTACTAATGTCATGGGAGATGGTGATGACTTATCAGCTGGTGACCCAATGACCCAATGATCGATTACCTATCAAGCTGGCCTAAAAATGCAAGAAAAATTAAATGAATAACGGATATATATTATCTTTGTTAATATGATTACGAGAGAGTGAGAATTTTATGAGTTTGTGTGTAAGTGGAGGCTAATCGCCGAAATCACTGCACTAATTAAAAAAACTTTGACCTTTTGAAAGGTTACGAAGGTTTTTATTCTAGATGACATAAAAGAGGTTGCGTATCAAGTGAATGTGTATAATAATGAATTGTTGAAAGCGAAAGGAAGTCGGGATGGGCCGCGTGTTTATGATAAAATTAACTATACCGTCACAATCGTAGTATGAGTACAAATATGTCAGTATATGAAAAATACAATAAATATATTTACCGTAGTGTCTTCATTATCTTTGAACGGAGACTGCTGAGGGTTCATGAGCGAGGCCAGCGAAGATGATCTCGCTGAAATGCCAGCATTTACCTGCTTCTCTGGAGATCGTAATTTTCTCCTAAAGTTCTGGATAATTTTAAAACACTTCAGTTATATTTTGAAGTAAATTATACTATATTAAACAGCAAATACATTAATTAGCATTCGCAGCTTTTTTAAAGTAGCTTTTTTGAATTTGGAACGAAAACTTAAGCCAACACGTGGATAAACTTAGTAGATGATCACAACGGCTATTTACCGACCGTGATGCTTCACTTCGGAGGCAACGTCTATAATGTAAGTTTTTATTATTTAATTAATAATAGTTATACACATTGACAGGTTATGTGTGATTATCGCTTATGTAAGTCTTTAAACTTCTTTAAAACATTCTGCAATCGAGCTACTAGCATGCTCCACTCTACCAAATCACATTAAGGCGTCACAATAATATAATGTTTATGATGTTATATTAGTTTGGTGTGGGATATCGGATGATGTTAACCGATTTGGACTGCGATGTCGTAATTCGGAAGGTTTTACAAATGAATTCATGTGAGTAATGTATAATGTAGTCGACAAGCTACATTTGTCGAAGCATATGTCGCCAACGATCAGCTGAACCGTTGACCTAAAGTAGGAAGCCGTGGAATGGTCTTATCGTCGTTCCAAGTGGCGTCATTCACGGCAGTCCCATGCCCTGCAGTGGATTTGAAAAGGCTAACAGTTCGATAATTATAACGTATGTTGTGGTATTCGCGATTATCGACCCTATAGCATAGTTACCGAGATCTAGTTACAATTGCTTAGATCCAATTACATCGATCCTGTTACGTCGCACTGTAATACGAATATTAGGATGAAAATTGCAAATGATTTCCGTTAATTTTACTACAAAGTCTCAATTACCTACCGCTGGTTCTCCATCTTCGGCAAGACCTGTACTAAACATCTTAAAATAACATTTTAATCAATTAATTATGCACTTACTGCCTTATAAGCGTCAATGTTAATAGTGCAGCAATTATCAAAACTTAACTATAGCAAAATACTAAAAATAAATTCGTGTTCACCTCTAGATCCGCCTTTTCGTTGATATCGGCGATTTGTTGGAAGGCTATTGTAAGAAGCTCGACGGATTTAGCATGGAACGTCAGTTCGATCATCACAAAGTCTGATAAGAGCGTCTTCAGTTGTTGCAACTTGCGTCGCTCGAAGAACTCGGTCTGCTCGCTCAAACCTTTAGCGGTACGGGACATTTCTGCTGATGCCTTTAGCAACTCCGACTCCGCATATGTCTATGGTAAATTATTGAAATTAAAAAAAGGCGTGTGTCCAATTCATACACCATAGGAATGAAACTTCCAGTAAGCTACATTTTGAGAGAATAAAATGATTGTTGTGTACCAGGAGTTGAATTATTGTAGGGTTTGTTTCTTAATATTGTTACCGATTTAAAAAACAATTTTAGTTTATTCCACATAATATATAAAAAAAACATTAATAAATAACAATATAACAAACATACACACGTACGGGCTACACCAAGTATAGTATTGAACAGTGCATTATGTAATATACTCACAGAATTTGAAATACCTACGGCTCATTAGTTTACCTATCCTCTACCAACCAAAAAAATAAATAAGCCGTATCTAAAACTGGAAGAATATCATCATCATCATCATCGTCCTGTTCCTGAAGAGTATCTAGGATGAGTAGCGAAAGACATTCTCATTTGTGGCACGTAGGACTTAAACTATAGAGAGCGAGGAATTATCAGACGCTAAGGTTCTTTTCTACAAGGAGGTTGTACCAGTCAAGCAAAGTGTGTAAACGGATAAGGAACCTTCGGTAGATAATGAATACCCAAAAAGAGACTTAGGCTTTAGACACGCGAGTGTTACCACCAGATATAATCTGAGAAAATGTAGTCCTGGGCCACTGTGACAGAGACGTCTGTTAAGCGATATATCTTAATAAACATGACGCACTACTTGTTGCCTATTAAACGGTTGTCGTTCTCGTGCTTTGTCCAACACCTTTTTCCTTGCGAGCTCCTTCTCTCTGACGTTCATGGTGTGCTTCAGTTCCTCCCGTGCATGCTTGCAAATGTTTTCGTATTGACATAGCTCGCCGATAACCTGATTAGACAATCTTTTGTTATGGATGACACATATCGGCAGAAATAGATTTCGGTAGGGGCGTCAATATTAAATGATTATTACATATGCAGCTTATTTTGTTTTTGTATAACACTCTCGGGTGTGAGTTTACAGTGTAGTTTTAATTATGAGCCATGTATCTGTATCTTAGTATGAGACAAAATTATAAAACATTGGATCAACAATATCTGAGATTGCTTCAACACCAGCTACGATAGAAGATGGCCTATTTAAATTAAAATTTAAAAAACAAACCTTAAAGTGTAGTAATGTCTGATTTTTCGATCTAAATGTCTTTATATGGATAGGCTAATACGGCGACAGGCCATTTTTATTAACGAGTATTCATATTCATGCACTTCCTATTTGTGTCGTTTAAGCTATATTTTACTCAATTTAAAATTTATGATCATAGCTGAATGGGATAATTGTGCGTTAAGGTGAAAAATATTTTATTTTAATTCTTCGTTATGTTTGAACAACAGCTTTTTTTTTTGAAAGGTTTATTAGGAACATCCTATAAAGAAAATTGACACGAATAAAGCATTATTGTAATGTCATTACCTTTGCTTCTAATCGTTGAACTTCACAATTTCTATACTCTTCTATAGCAGTCATGGTTAAAGACAAATTGTCTAGCCCTGCACTTAAGGATTTATTTACTAATTCGTTATTTGCATAGTCTTTTAAGGTTTTAGCTAATTCGTCTCCCATATCTCGTAACCTGTATAGAATGAACTAATAAGTTTATTATATTTCAGTACTGATTGTTGAATATTTTAATTGTAAATAACGTATCACAAATTTAACCTTGCTGTTTTTCTCGTATAGTCGCCAAACACTACACACAATTCTCCAAAATGTTTTTCCACGCTTGTAATACGGTCCTGAATAAATTTTGCCTGCTGTTCATAACTTAATGAGTGCGAATATTCGCCTCTGAACATTATCTATATTTTTTTAATGAAAATAAAACAATTTATAGGGTTATGTGGAAGTTTTTCCAATATCAATATTTTGATTTCTCGTTGGCATGGATACGATTCATGGATTTTTAATAATTTCAATTCTTCATCAACTTAATTCAGACCGTTTTGTCATTGGTTAATATTTTTGATTGTTCTTTAAATATTCGGTAAAGTTTAATACAGATTCAATGCACATGTATCTAAATTTTGTTAACTTTTTTTTTCGTCCACACACTCAGACCTCTGTATTAGGATTCCCTGTGTTGTGAGTCTATTGATATACAAATTAGACAAATTACATTTATCTGTTATAAATGTCTACTGCCTACGCTACGGCTACGGCCAGGATTGAACCCGGAGCTCATCAGGTAGGGGCACTACCAACTGGATAACGGTTCATATTGCACACAAAAAAAATCGGACAGTTCTGCATATAAAATTAACATAATATAGATGTAATAACTCTACCTAGTATTAATTAGTAAAAATTATATTTAAATAAATTAGTTGTCGGACTATCGGACGACCAAGCACTTTTGATCTTCCGATAATCGGACGTCTTTGATTATTTAAACACGCATAAGGGTTACTCTGTATCTACCAATTGATTATGCATAAACTGAGAAAACAATAGCTAAGGCTTAAAATACTTTTAATATTAATAATATATGATTCAAGTAATATTAATTATAATATCTATTATAAATATTATTAATTGTATATCTTGGTATTGCAATAATAGGCCACAACTACTGTCAATGTCGCCGTCATTTGCAGTAACAGAACAGCTGTTTATTCTTCTCAAATCATTTTGTTATTGTGATATTTCGACAATAAAGTAACTAATGTCTGAAAATGAACGAAGAAATAGACGAGTACGATATTTATCATCAAGATTTTACGACAGCTTCAGAGTGGGAAGTGTTTATAGCTCGATTGGAGGAAGTAATAAATGAGTGGCATTTAAGTAAGTTTAAATTAACAAAGCGTCCTGCAAAGTACACAAAGAAATGGATCAGTAAATCTGAGGAACTCAGACTACAAGGTGTAACTTATACGCTTTCATATCATAGCTTAGAACCGGTGAAAAGTACAGATGATATGGAGCACTCAGATCAGTCTTTACTGGCCGAGTTACAGAACAGTTTGTGGGATGCTACAACAAACTTTATTGATGATGTAGACGGCAGTCCGTATCCCGTATCAAATTGGTTTGGGTTGAAAAGGTATCTAATGCTGCATCCCAACTCGCCTCTTGTGGATGGTAGTATTATTAAAGTAATAATGAGTTCTGTGAATATTGCATTTGGCAATGTAGACTGTGGAGTGCCTATATTCGTTAAAATCCGAGAGCACTGGCAGAAGATATATCTGGGTTTCTTTGAAGACAGTGAATTTAAAACTAGTTTTGACACAATACATCTAAAGCGCATTTCTAACCAGTGCTCACACCTTAGTGGACTCGTCAGTTTGTTTAAATCTAAAATAGCATCTCCAGTGGCATTGGATGCCGTTCTTATATCTGCAAAATTTTCCTATGATCTAAAAGATTCAGAAAACTATGGATGGAGGCAGAGAACGTTGTCTAATGAATTTTTATCAATTGATGGTTTTGATGTGAAAAAATTGACAGAATTGCCTTTTGGATCTGAAAGTAGTCCTATACAGACTGCATTATTAAATGCAATATGGCCTCAATTTCGTGAGAGTACCATTGTGGAATCTTCAACATTTTCTGACATAGACCCTATTATGGCCCCAACTTGGACTATCACCATAAATTTGAAAAACAATATAAACTACCAGTTGTCAGATGTAATTGGAAAAATAATGGGTTTGCTGGACAATAAAAACTTACTTATGGATGTCCTTGGCTTAAGCAGAAGTCTGGGCCTGCTTAATCCTCTCCATAAAATTACGGAAGCACCAATAACAATATCAAAATTAGTAAAAGCAGCAATTGGACAAAGCACCAATATCACAGAGTTCAAAGGTCCTATTACAGATGACTTGTTGATGCCGTTATTATATTATGTATTTCCTGATGCTGTTGAAGATAATGTTTATCCATATCCAAAACATTTGGATGTGGATATAAGACAAGTAAGTTATAGGTTTATAATAAAAAAATTTACACTTTTCTGGGGTAGAACCCTCAAATTATATATCAAATGGCATTGTCCCTTCAACCGTTAATTTGTATAAAACTTCATTTTTTATGATGGGAAGTTTGGAGGTTAGAGGCATAACTAATAAGATGTATCCTAATTTACATTTTGTTAACTTCTCTATGAATTATTTTCAGTCTGAAATCAATGAACCCAAATTGTGTAGTTATGTGACAGCGAGTCCAGAAGATGGTCTTGTGTGGAGACTGTCAGTGACAGCAGCTCGCTTGTATGATGCTGGAGGCCTGCCGTATCTTGCACATTTCTGGTATGAGTTTGTTCAAGAACTTCAGTATCGCTGGGGACATCGTATTCTCGTGCCTGGGTAAGTGTTTTATGGTATCATGGTAAAGTAAATAATTCATTTGAGGGTATAATTTATGAATAGCATGCATAGTATCAAGTGTACTAAATGTAGCCAAGGTTATTGAAAGTGAGTCCAGTAGTAATAAGCAAGAACAAAAGTCATCTTACATCATTGTTATATTTATTTAATAAAATGGTAATAACAATGAAATTATCAAAAACAAAAAAAATGAAACACAAGATTTTATTATAATATTCACTCTCTACTCAATAATGTAAGGGACTCTTTTTGTGTAACATGAATTAAATAAAAGTTTACAAAGCATGATCTTTTAAGCATCACAGTGTATTAGCCCCATATTCAGGTTGATCATGACAAAATGTTCTGAAAATTAATGTAATAAGAAAATGTACAGACGACTTACATAGCGTATAATATGGGCTTACTTAATTAATATACAATGAAAATATAGATGTACTATGACAGTGTCAGAGATTTAACTTTAGTAGCACCATTTGGATTGCGCTATCATTGTTTAATATATAAACTTAAATTCTTAGTTTTATACCTATTTACTCTATTTAATTAATCAATATAATATTTACAGAATAGGAGTATACAATAATAATATATGTTAGATATACATTATGTGCTTTTCCTATTGATTATAATTACAAACTAAGTACAAACCTATACCTAAATACATAGAGTAAACAATATTTTGGACAATGAAGTACTACAAATTTTAGAAATAGAAAAAAATCGGTAATTTGTAAAATAGATAATGAAAGATATTTAGAATATTGTGACTAGCAATTTCAACTTTTAGAAGTACACATTTTTTGAAATACATGTTTTGATTTAATTTTACTGCACAAAAATAAATTCTTCTTTTTACAAAATATAAAATGCAATCCAATAAAAAAAAACTTGCAGTTATTTTTAAATAAAACAAGGATAATTCTATGCGCTACTTAATATTCATTTTTTATTTAAATTTCATTATATTTACACAACATCTCAGATAAGTTTCGTGGATGAAGTTTTTTAATTTCTTTGTCTGATGACGCGTTTCGTTAACAGTTCATTTTATTAGTCAGTTTGGCACTTGTGACGCAATCTGCGATGGTGTCGGTGCGGGCCGACGCGGAGGTGGGTGCGTCGCGCACAAGTTTTACGCCTGCAGGACGATGTGCAGGTTGCGACTACTTTCGGTGACGATGAGCACCGTCCACCTGAGGTCACCGTGTCTCTCCGCGTTGAGCCCTTTGCGCGCTATAATGGGACTAAACCACCTCTGGTGGTCGCATTTCGGGCCATGTAGATATCCATGTCGTGGTCGGTCCAATTATCGGATGTATCGCAGTAGCCCAGGCCGAGCGACCCAACGCTGTACCGGCTGGCGGGCCTCGAGCGAGACCGGGGTCGCCTCCTGGAGCCGGCGGTGCCCCCAGTAGCTCCGCCCGCTGCGCCACTAAGTGATAGACGAGACGCCCTTTCCGAAGCTGCCCCTAAGGACTGACGAGATTGACGAAGATCTAAAAAACATGAAACTCATTTGTTGAGACTTAAACGTCAGCTTCCCCATAATATTTGCTTAGAATTTTAGTTCCCCGAATGTCGTTAACAATTTTAATGCAAAGTACCCGCGGCAAATGAATATATAAAAATGGAGTTGTTTTAAATGAATTTGATATATTTTTTAAAGGGAAAGTATATGTCAGCTGTTGTATGTGTCGAATGTACTGAACACAAAGTTACCTTATACATTATTTTTTCAACCTTATTCGGTACGTACCGGTTCGCGACCCTAATAAACTTCCCGGATATCCAGGAGCACCATAACGGCCAGATTGTGAGTAGCTGTGTTGTGACTGGCCATCTGCTAGTGATCGGGCTCGTCCCGGGCGACCAGGTAAAGGTTCTGTAGCTGTTGGCTCGTTATATGTTCGTGCACGTGGAATGGACCGCGCACTGTACGCGGATACTTGGTCCCATTCTCGCTGTTTTCCGAACGCTCCGAGGGTAGCTAGCGAAGATAGTGGACCACTTGGACTGGGTGTTCCTGTAAGCCCTCCACAACAGGGATTCGGCAATTTTTCTGGAACTTGTGTATGTAATCGATGCACGGTGCGTGACCTGCGTCGCGAAGCTGCTGCAAATATTAATACTGCTACAACAATTGTACCGCAAATGGCAGCACTGGCAGCTATAGTGATTTTGTCCATGTTCGATGCCGCAGCCGATACTGTACGTACTTCTCTGCATTGTGAGTATGGAACGGTTTCCGGACTGACATGAACCTCTTCCAATGAGATTACGCATACGACAATGCATTCCTGAAACATTTATATAATAAACTTTATTTTAAACTTATCTCACCTATAAAATATTGATTTATTATAAGTACCATACTATAACTAAAAACATGTACTTGAAATATGTGGTTTGCAGTTTCGCATATTACCTGAGATGGTACATTTTTTATTTTAAATTCTCTTTCACTGGCTTCTAGCGGCGGTCCTTGCTTAAAACTTTTATCTCCAAAAAGCCTATAAACTACTCGGAAACCGAGTATATTTGCCACATCTGAATCCCATTGAATAATAACGGAGTTATCTTGTCTATATGCATTTTTTACTATAACTTCGTTGGAGTCATCAATTTTAGATTTTTGCGGTGGAAAATTCATGACTAACGGTGGCCTTTGATGAGAGGCATGTCGCCAAGTTGGCGCAGCTGGACGTATAGACGGAACTTTGTTTGGTCGATCACTAGTAGTAGTTGTAGTTGTTGGAATCGATGAAATGGTAGGTTTAGTTATAATTTCACTAGTTGATATTGTGGGGCTCGTAGATGATGCAATCAAGTTATTAACCGTCGTCGTTGGTGAAGTTAATATTGTAGTATGAGATTGAGCAGATGTTGTTATGGTTGAACTCACTTCATTGGTTTCTCTCAAAGTGGTCAGTGATTTCTCAGATGTTATTGAATTTTCATGTTCACAAACTAGTTCATTGGGCTCGAAGCTATAAAACCCACGGTCACGAAAGTGCGGAGGATTACCGCAAAATTGCGGGTTTCTCTCTCGAGAAGTTACTTGTAGTTCACCGTTACGAATCCATTCTATTATCCAACGCAAACGACAGTCACAATTTAAAAATCGACCACCTAAACTCAGGCCTCTGAGTGTGTGGTTGAGGTGAGCTAGTGCTTTTTCTGGAACTGTCGGTAATGGATTTCCATCTAGCGCTAATAATGTTATTGAGGGATTTTTGAGAAAAGCGTCGGATGGTAATTTATTTAGTAAATTAAATCCTATGTCTAAAACCCGTAATTCCGTCAAAGTTCCAATAGCTGCGGTTGGGAATTCTGGTAAAAGATTATTCAAGAGGCTTAAAGAGCTGAGGGTACTTTTGATTCCTGTAAAAGCATCTTGTCTTAAAGTAACCAATAAATTTCTCTCCAAATTTAAAGCTGTTAAAGAATCTAATCCTTCAAAAGTTTGTCTTCCATCTGGTCCTGGTAATTCTCTTATACTATTTTGCGAAAGGTCCAGAAATGCAAGACTTCGAAGGCCTCGAATACACTCCGGAACAGTTTTTTGCTTTGTCCCTTTTAGATTAAGATTTTTAAGCGAATTTTCAAGACCATAAAGTGCTTGAGATGCTAGTGTTACGTTATTGTCTGATATTTTCAAAGTAGCCAATTCGCTCAGAGCGCTAAACGCGTTGTTGCCTATATGATTTATCTGGTTTTTTGATATGTCTAACAAAGATAAGTTTTTAAGCACGCGTAACGCATTAACTGGTACTTCTATCAATTCGTTATCCTGTAGATTTAGATTTTTTAAATATGGCCCTTGTCCATGAAATGCGTTGTCATTTATTTTTTTCATTTTGCATCCAGATATCTGAAGGTTTCTTATGGCAACGTTTATAAAAATGTCGTCATTGAGGACTCTAATAGTAGAGTTATTAATATAAAGAAGATCAATTATAATGCGCACATTTGTATTAAGAGCAGCCAGAAGTGTTGGAAAATCAACCTGAAAAAAGAAAAATATTTTAATGTTTTTTAGTCGCTTTTTTATTATAATATGATATTTAGATATATACAAACAAGTACCTGATCACATTGTACAGATAGTTCTCCGGCTAAATTGTAAGCGCAGACACAAGTTGTCTGCAAGGCAGGGGTTTCTCTCCATGGGCATTGTCCGTGCGTCTGTCGAAATACAGTCACGAGAAGCACCGAGGAAAGCCACCATCGGAGAGGGAAGTGGAGCCCCTGTAATAAATTTTATAGATTCGTTAGATTTTCACTCAATTAAATCATTAAATAACAAGTACCTGAATAGTTATTGTTCGGCAAATCTTAGTATATTTTGAAATCAACCAAAATATTATTAGGATTGGATTGATGATTAATAATATATATGTTCAGAAGTAGCATACTAGAATTTTAAGTACATTTGAATTTTAATGTTATTGGCGTCTTTGCAATTTTTGCTTAATTAGGCTTAATTATGAGTATGAAGATCTAAAATACAAAGTTGTCCAACATTTTTCTCCCGAATTGCCACTCAACCATGGTATAGGTTATCAAATTTATGATAGTAAAGGTTAGTTAGTGCATGCGGAAATTTCTTACAAATATAAAACCCTATTACTTTTAACATCGAGATTTATTAAAAACATTTACTTGTTATCATAATATTATGCAAGCTGGAATAGAAAGTGAAATATATTCAAATGTGAATTATTATACTATCTAAATTTGTTCATGATTTCACTACGGCGCTTGTCCAATCTCTATTCAGATTTGAACCCATCGACTCGGTGGCACAAATCAATTTCAAATCTCTCGGTTATTTTAAATGTCTCGGTTATATTTATGAGTGAGAATCATGCTGTAAACGTAGACATTGGTAACAGTAGTGGCAGTGCGTGTAATGAGCAGCGCTCGACAATCAAACGACGCACGGACCGTTGCAGAGAGAAGTGCACTCGGTTGCCGCGAGCTACTAGTCTGGAAAACTCTGCTTTCCCTGCACGTGTTATCGTCAATTAATTTATGTTACTACGTCTCTATTGTGCATCGAACCGCGCTGCTGATCCGAGTTTTACGAAAATCGATTATAGCATTTCTTTCGCATCGATGTTTCCAGGCTGTATACTTTGTATGGAATATGGGATTCGCGTTGATACATTTACTGTAATAGAAACGAATGAATTACAAAAACAAGCACCAACTGCACGCTCTACGTGTATGCTGTTATGGCCAGAAGATATTGTCGATGTAACTGAACTCAGTAAAGAACTGGTTTTCTATTTCATATATTAAATAATAATGTATGTCATATAATAAAGGGTAATTTCTCAACGAGAACCATAGTAAATGCTTCACAGATGTTAAAGTAAAAATTTTGTGTTTATCGAACTGATTCTTTAAATCGTATTTACACATTTATTACGGCTAATTAAAATACGTTTGGTAAGCTTGACCTATATGTACGTTTGAAATTCTCTCATTTCCAGAGGTACAAATTATTTAACATTTTTCTTACGTAATAAGAACCGTTGAGAGTACAGCAGTTTAAGACGTTGCATTCTCATTAGAATCTCAATTTGATAGATAATTTCTGAACGTTTCAATTCCCTACCTGCATCCGCCGTTTAATATCCTATACCTGAGGGTAGGACAAAAAGTTGACTTCTACAACCGCGAGTGACAAGTCAGGTGACGTGTTCAATTCGATTTCGTTGCAAATACGTAAAACTATGTATCGTATTTCTGTGTAGTGCGAGCGGTATAAGTATATTGAGTAAGAAAAACCAACTTATGAAGGATATTGGAAGAACCGAGAAGTCCCGCGTTCCCTACACCCATACGCGGGAATAGTCGAACCAGGTATTCATTTAACCCTTTCTTTCTTTATCCAACACAATTTATAATTAATAGAGCAACAGAAGATGAGTGGTTTAACCTATGATCGTAGCATCATTGATGTAGATGTCGCTAGAATTTACATTTGAATAGTTGTCTTCTTACCGGTGGTAGGAAGTCGTGTCCAAAAGCGTACGTGTCGTTGTGTAAACATTTGCATGGTCCCCGATATAAACAACGGTGGTTCGCTTACCTCGATTTGCTACCTGTGTTTACAGTATCCAATGACGTAGACTTGACAGCCCACAAATTGAGTACAGGAATACGCTTATACAAGGCAGGAAATAAAATTTAGGGAACGAGCTAAAAAAGAGTCACCGGATGGTAACTGATGACGATACATGAAGACGGTTATAATACCGATGCAACAGTAATGCAGTACTTACTGGCTGAGAAGAAATGTGACATCATGCCAGCCTTTTGGGGATACGTTGATGAAAGTATGTTGCGGAATATACACGGAAAATTATAGTGTGTCTGGTATTGAGCTAGCATGCTTTTAAATCAGCATGCAAGGTTCTACAGATATGAAAAAAATGTTGTTCCACAAATAATAATACCACCTTTTAAGTAAAAAAAGAGTGTTGTATGAACTTTGACAAAAAAAAGTTATGTATAAACATTTAACAAAAAAAAAAGTTATGCTCATATTACAAAGAAAAATGCCTGTTTTAAGTTTTTCTTGCAAATCTCAAAAAGTAGCAAATTATTATACATTTTTGGTACACAAGAACATTACCTACAAAATTACATTAAAATCATTGCTATAATTTGCATGGCTCGAGAGTCATTGTTGTTTGAATGTGACCCTTACGTGTATCTCCTAAACCCGTTATGTATCTACCCACTACATTGAATAGAGTCGGGTGTTTGGGTAACTAGAAAAACGCTTGGTATTGTTCTGACATTGAATGCCTAGGACAAAAGATCCTGTTAAATCAACGTAGGTGTCCAGGATAAATTTGTCCTGGATAAGTTTTTCTTTGATCTACGTTGCGATCGCTATTCTTCTGTTCCATTTCGTGTGCTATATCTCTTAATGAAACAGCATTTCATGTTGTGGATCACGGTGATTACATACTTTTTAGTTGCGAATTATGGCTAATTCCTCTTATCATAACATAGCCGACATACGTTTCGTTTACGGACTATGTAATGGAAGTTTTGCTGCTGCCATACTAATGTACCAATAAACGTCGGCAAATTTTTGTTGACATTCATTTGAGACTGTCTCGATATGGCAATAAAAGGCCGCCAAATGAACGTATGATATCGGTACTAGAAGAGGAAAGTATCGATCACTTTATCAAGACCCTAAGCTCAGTGTAAGATGCATTGCATTTATGCTACGTGTGTTAATATGGACTCTGTGGAATATTTTTAAACGCGAAGGCCTGCCGGACCGTTGTGCGCGGGCGGGCCACTTTTTGCTTGTGACTTAACGGTTGTGCGCATCGACATCCGGCATTCTCAACCGTAAGAACTAGCGTTTATGGATGCAAGAAAATCTAAACGTAATATGGCCTAGCAATTTCAATATAAATTCTTGGTAAATGTGGCGGTGGCTATTGTAGACCGATGATAAATTGACTGGACCGATTGAATTACTCAATGTAATTATTGGCACAAGATTTTTAGAGTTTTGGAGAATCAATTTTAAAAGATAATAGGTAATAAATACCATTGTTAACTTAAGGGCGTATGTGGATGCTATTATTACGCTCGCTTAGTGAAATATGATCTAAGTGAAAATTCATCGCATATAGGACGGACATGGTAGAACCTAGCCTGGCCATCATGCTCTTCAGACTTAACATCGCTGGACTGATTTTTATGGGGATGAATGAAACAGAGGGTGTAGGCCACGGTCTCTTCAGTTCAAAAGATTCTCTTTGGTTGAATGTCACAGAAATGTATGACAAGATCTTTATTGGAATAGATATCTGAACGATCCACTTTTAAGTTATAGGATGCGATGTGGTTGTTTTATTCATCTTTAATAATTAGTTGTTATCGGACAAATATCGCCGCCAGAATTTCCCGTAAAAACGTAGGTAGCGTTGAAATTATAGGCACGCCAGTGGTTATCAAGGCGTTGTTCTGCTCCAAACGCAGTAACTCTAGCCTATTTGTACGGACCGGATTTCGCTGCTAACGGCGCTTGAACCACTTGTACGAGATGCTGAGTAGGCCGGGCGATTCACTTTCGCGTGGCCTTTACCTAACTTTGGTAGTTTCCACCTGTTTTAAAATGTAGTTCTCCTTACTTGCCTCAATGTGTGCTTTCTAGAGCGTGTAGCTTGACCTGCAACATTTCTGGTTAACGCGATTTTGTTGGTGTAGTTATAATTATCATAGTTTTTTGGTGTTAGTTTGTGAAAGCAATTTTTTTCTGGTAATCAGTAACAAGGTTATAACTACTGGTTTTAACATACGAGGATAAAATTATTACGGTACTTGGTATACACAAGGTTTTGTTTAGAAAAAAACCAACATGATTTTTTGGATTAAGTTTGGTTTTGATAATAATATTGTGAATGTAATTTTTGATATTAAAACAATTAAAGATTTAATAAACATTACCCAATGAAAATTAACTCCATAGTAATGGAACTCGTTACAACATAACATAATTTTGTAAAATCTTAATTATTTTGACAAACGAGCATATACAAGCCACCTGAAGATAAGTGATCACCGTCGCCCACGGACATCAGTAACACATAAGGTACCGTCGACACGTTGTTGACCGAAAATAAAGCGGTGGTCGCGCTATATTAAACATTTATGAATTCTTATACAGCTCTGAATATATTTTGGCATTTTCCTACGATTCCAATAGTCATTTACATCTAAGCTGTACAGGTTCTTGCAGGGCTCGATGTGGAAATAATAGAACCAGAGTATGGAGCACACTATAATTTAGAATGTAACACGTCTGAATCGCACCACGATCGGAAGTGGAGAGAGAGATGACAGAGCAGTTTACAATATAGATTCAATACCTACAATACCGTTGCCATATCGCTAACATAAGCTAAACTAGATCAAATAAGGTTAGGTTAAAATTAAACACCGTTATTTGCTTGTGTGAGCTGAGCTATGGGTATTTTCGAATTAGGTAATTACTCCTTACTTTCGTATATCTATCGTGGTTTAGGTCATGCTATTCTCAAATATTGTTATTAAAAAAAAGAGATCAAATTAAAACACGTACAAAATTTAGTTATTATTCAATGAATTAATTTTGTTCACCGAGAGAATTTAATTAACAGCTAGTTCCACCTATCTATCTGTTAATCATTATTAGAGGATCGCACTACTGTAGTAGTTGTAAATCTATTTTTGTATTTCAATAAACAACGTAAATTTCTACCCACGAAACGGATCTATCGCGTGCCAAAGATAGTAAGCGTAAGTTTGAAACGGACCGTTAATCAGCTGACAGAGATAGGGCAGGTTATTTGGAGTGGACGTAATATATTTTCTAAACTAATAATAGTAATGAATAAGTACCACTGTACTGTACAGTT
>DWPT01002436.1:0-16181 GCA_018251895.1 Agathymus mariae mariae | reverse complement strand
AAGAACGACACATTTTTTTACCATCTAACTAACATACTTAAAGGCTTTTTATACGCTGAAAAATGCTTTTTACGTACGTCAACTTGCTTAAGGAGCTGGCGAAGAACTGGGTTATGAATAAATGCATAATTCAAGCGCTCGAAAAAGTACCAACATTCATAAATCTGAACAAAATTATATGCAGTTATTAACTTCGTTTTCTCTAATGGAGTACACGGTTGGCTGTAGACATTATGTTAATAATTTTGCCTTGAAAATATCAAGATAATGTTTACGTCTTTATCTTTAGCGTCTTAAGAACATACTGGCTATAAACTTTTTTTATGTTAATAGCTGATGGTAAGTGGTAACCGTCGCCTAATTGGTCAAATATTTTTTACGATGCAACCAAAATTTCCACGCGTTGATTAAATTGAATGTGATAAAGTACCATCTGTTTAATATGATTATTTTAAAAACAAACGATGGTAACGTCATTTTGGAAATCGATGAAAATTATTGATGATTATTTTTATTTATTTATTTTATTGATTACCTTATCATAATTAATATAACATACAATTCACAAATATTTTTCAATATTTTAATCGACAAGACGGTGTTTTATTTACATGTTTATAAGTTTAATAATAGTGTACTGCAGAGTTATATTGAGACTAGCGGGGAATGACTGTTAAAATAATGTAATAGATGTAATAGTACCATATATTGAATGTAATAGTACAATAAAAATCCGATTAAGAAAAATATATACCGAATTTTACGTAATAGCAAATATTTCATTTAGTACCTTATGAATGAATGAAATTGTATTGTATTTAATGGAATTTTATTTAACAAATACTTTTCGAACGTCAAACGACGCCATCGTTTTAACAAATCCCTACAGTGAGTGATCCTGCAAGAAGCGGCAAGAAACTCCCAAAGATATATTTCCTACTCACTCACTATTATTTAAACTATATTTAAATTATATGGTTTAATTCAATGTCAACATGTTTTATTATAATTATATTTAGTTTTTTTATGATAATAGCCGAATAACGATCAGACGAGCTACCTGATGGTAAGTGGTCATCGTCACCCATGGACATCAGCAGGACCAAAGGTATCGCTGATGTGTTGTCGGCCAGGAAATGACAAGAAGGTAAGAGAGAAAGTGCTGGCTCTCAAGCCCCCAGCTTGACTCAAGCAGGAGGGTGGTAGCTAGCCAGGAAGCCTTCACGGAAAGATAATAATAGCAATAATAATATTAACGACTTAATAATAATACTGATAATATAATCTTTTTGCAAAGCCCTACCATCAAGCAGGCTGGCTTCTGTCGCCTCTTACGACACCCTGTTCTGCCAGCATGGGTTGGGGGGGAGTATTCTAAGTCGCTCCAATACGGGCGTTATTAGCGTTATTAGTATTGTCTTTTCATCGTTTCAGTTGTATCATTGAGTGTATGTGTGTGTTGTATCATTGAGAGTATGAGAGAGTGTATAAAGATAAAAAAATATATTTGTTGATGAATACAAAAATAGTAACAAAATCAGTCACTTTAATACGCATCACTGACCGCTGTTAGTGTTCGAGAATTGTATCGATATTGATAAATGCATTGTTTTACGAGAAAAATGAGTGCTACAAAATTTAATTTCCACCAAACAACGGAGCATTGTTTAAGAACTTGAAACGTTTTAAAACGCCATTTTGGGTCTGGCAGTAGATACTTGACCTATACACTCGACCTGATTTTCTAGAAAGATGTAATGAAATATCTTTATTTGGGATTGTTCTCTCTTTGACTCTAATGAATGTTTGTTTTAGTCACTTTTTTCTTTTTAATTGATTTATAAGAATGTTGTTTTTATGAATGGTTGGCGATTCAGTTGACCTGGTAGTGAGTGGCTACTGATATACGCGGATATTTGTAAAACTCATTCGGTTATAGGCAATTTTGCCTGATTAATAAATATTGATTTATGAAAACTTCTTTACTTGTGGGCCGCACTGAAAATCAGCGACATGGTTTCATCATTTATACAATAATTCAATGCAAGTTGAAGACGTACTAGAATGACAAGTTCTCAGAGGCAGTAATATAAAACTAAATCTTATCTTAGTGTCCTAATTGAAGTCGACCACGTAAGATCATTTGTTACTAGCCGGATATTTAATTTTAGATTAACTATATACATACATACATTTACTGTTACATCTATTAAAAAATATGCAAATACTTAATATGGAATTGATGTTTAATTATATGAAGCGACATAAAGGACAAACTTTTAAACAATTTGTTTTAGGGGCTAAGGGTAGAATGGAGTTTCTGTAAGGTTAAATTATACGGAGCAATTGAAACTAGGCAGTTCAAAATAAGTTAAGTGCTGTCATAATTCCTGCATGACAACTCAGGGAGATGAAATTACTAAATACCAATTCTCCACGGGACCACAGCTCAGAATGTGGTAACGACCACATTCTGAGTCATTTCCTATTGCCATGGATATATAAATGTACAAATAATAAGGTTTAGGAATGTTAAAGAACGTAACATTATTATATTATTATTACTAAAACCTGAATACTTGTGATATTGTACCTACCGATTCATTTTCGTTTACATCCTAAGCGAACAAAGATATATTTCTTAAAAAAAAACTAAAAACCAAAAATAAAATAACCTTCTTCGTCTGAAGAACTAAGCTCCCGAACTTATTAACTTAATTAATTAATTTTGAGGCGGCGCCACAAATCAGTGAAATCAACAAAAAATATTAAATTAATTAACTATAAATTGAGGAAATATTAATTTTTAATTTACTTTAAGATGTATTCTACCTGTTAACAGAACAGGACCGACAATAATTCCCCTGTTTAATCGACGGTTTTTTTTTTTCAATGATTAATCTTGTAACAGTAATATCAATTCACACTAATGAAACTATCCCGTAACAGTTTTAATACGAAACAACATATTCACCGAAATCCAAGCAAACAAACGCCAGCGCTATTATACCGTATTATTATCTCTCTCAAACTATTTGCACATAAAGAGCAAAAGCGCTGTACATTCGCTGTACAATCATGACGGAACTTTAGCGCCGAGTTGTGTATAGAACGCGGGCAATAAGCACCATTAACTTCAGCTAGGTTTACATCACGTTGAGTTTGTTCCTTAAACAGGTACTCACGATTTTTGTGTTTTATTTTATGAGTTGTAATAAAACCTTACCTTAGAACCTTAGAACGCAAAATGAAGTAGACGTAAAGTTGACAGGCTCACCTGTCATTAGCACCTGTCAAGTGTCAACTGTCACAGGTTTCTCCCCGTCATCGCAGTCTTGTCGTGACCGTGATCCATGTCACTTGAACATGTTGCCGTCAATGTAATATCATATGAAATGAATAATAAGATACTAATATAAGTCATATAAATAAAAAACCCTTTATTTTTTAAGAAATATAATATCTTTACTCATACTCGTATTTAATGCGTGTGTGAAATTTCCCACATGTTTATATTTCACCACTACAGTTTACACAACTCACTAATGGCATAAAACCATATGTTGGTAAGGTTATTTCTTAGAACGCACCGTATAGCCCAGACAATACATTGCTCTGGAAACAGTGTACTTACTTTGAAACCTTTTGAATAATAGGAAGCCTAAACATTAGCGGGGACCCCATTGTTCCGTATGAAATTGCTTGAGTAGAGCTATTATTTGAGACCCTTATTTATTATAAAGCAATGTTGTGTTAAATTTGCGTTTGTGTATAATATCACTCTGTCGTAGAAGTTTGGTACAGAGGCTGGTTAGTTTACTATTAACGCACTAGGCTCTAACAATTTTGTTTCATACCGATATATTTCGACCCAGTTACATGAATTGGCCGTATTGGGGCGGCCTAGAATACACTCCGCAATCCCATGCTGGCGGAACAGGGTGTCGTAAGAGGCGACAGAAGCCAGCCTGCTTGCTGGTAGGGCTTTGCGTAAAGATTATATTATCAGTATTATTATTAAGTCGTTAATATTATTATTGGTATTATCTTTCCGTGAAGCCCGCCTGGCTAGCTACCTTCCTCCTGCTCGAGTCAGCCGTTAAAAGACTCGTCGTGTTCCGACTGGGGGCTTGGGGACCAGTACTTTCTTTCTTACCTTCTTCTGATTTCCTGGCCGACATTGCATCAGTGATGCCCTTGGTCTTGCTGATGTCCAGGCGACGGTGACCATTTACCACCAGGTGGCTCGTCTGCTCTTTTGTCGGCTATTATCATAAAAAAAATGTGATCATGGCAAGATTTAGATTTCACAGTGAACTTTTAGGCAATATCTCTCTCTACCTTCCAATCGACCATAGCTATTCTTCTGTTGACTTCGCTGCTCGTACAATTATTAAAGACCACCATTTCGATTTTCAAGCGATCTTTTATGCCCTGCCTTGTACCATCTTAGAAGTTGATTATTCCAATACATTGAAATATATATTTAATTATTTTTTAACTGAAAAGTTACATACAAGTTTTCGTAGTGCTTGTTTCAAAATTGGCGGAAGTTTTCAGCAACATTTAAGCCCTACACTAATAATACAATTTTAATTATAATTAAATCCGAATCTACACATTAAATATTGTTTTGTAAATTTCAATATAGGTAGGCTTTGTTATCGTTGTAGAGGTCAAAACATATTTAGAATTTTTGTGTGCATTTTCATCTCTGTCTGACCATATCACCCTAAAACTACGAAACAGATTTGAATGATACTTGGCATATTAGTAACTTTAATTATAATTAACTTTAATTTAATTTAATTAACATAACCTAGGATACTTTACTGCAAGATAAGAAATAAAAAATATATAGTAATTCTATAAGGTAAGCAGTTAATAACATTTTAACTAGACAATTTATTAGAAATAAATTAATATGTTATTAAATCACAGAGCTAACACAGACTCATTACTAAAACAATGAGGGTGCTAGTTTTCAACGAAAGGCTTAGGTTTTCTAACGCGAAACGTGGATGATATATTAGTGTTTAATATTAGTACGTAAATAATTCAATAAATTCACTCATTACTTACTTACTTGTATTATTTTTGTGATCTTAATCAGGTCGGTGGAATGTTTATTAAAATCGGGCGTAAGATGACGAAATTAATAATGGAAATCGGGTTTAACACGGGATATTTGATAGAAAAAAATAACAAGTGATGCTGTCAACCTTTCAATGGTGTCTCCCCGCCACCGCAGTCTCGCCGTGCCCCTGATGCATGAAGTTGGATCGAAATATGGGTGCAAACAAAGTAGAATAACACAAAAAATATCTATTCAGTCCACTCGTCGATACTCAATACTGGATACAAAAACCTTATATGTCCTTTGTGCATTAGTTTTTTCCTGATGTAACTCTTATAAACAAGACGAGAGCTCAATTAATGCCGTACTTAAGGCCCGATGAGAATCCATTTTGATCCCAACAATACAAACACAATACCGCCTGCAGTAAGTGGGCTGTTTCTGTAGAATTATAAGGATAACGGCTGACATTGGCTAATTCTATTATTATTGCGTTGCTCATAATGTGAACAACGGTAACAAAAATATATTCCCAGAAAAAATTGGATAGAAATCGTAATCAGGTATTATTGGCATTATGCCGATGATGAAAGAATTACATTTTTTATGTCACCTTTCCTACTAAAGGATACGGTAGAAGCAATCAATTTCAATACATATAATAAAATTTTAACACATTCTGTACATGACAGATATATGAGAAAAACTATTATTATTCTCTTTTAACGCATTGTAACCCGAAACAGTGGTTGTTAGAATTAATACTAGGAATAAGGATAAACTGATTGTACAAAAGTTCAGACAAAACAAACAAAGCAAATCTAGTGGCTTTTTCATTTGCATATGTGTAAATATTATTTATAATAAATTATCTTTAGAACTGTCAGAAAAGTCATACTCTAAATTAAAAACTGACTTCAAAAGCATTCTTATGGAGATAGATTATTACAAACGAGATAATAACTTTAAAGATATGACTGCTTAGACGTGAGTTTAATACATAGCCATAAGTGCTTTCTTAATTGTGAGTAGGAAAAAAAGTTCCTCGGGAGTACTTGACGCTTCTTCTTCCGGGACCACTTACGATGGGGATTTGTTGAAACGATGGCGTAGTTCAACTTTCGTTTAGAAAACCAACCTCGTTGAAATATTATTTCATTCATTCAGTCAGAAGCATTTAAATGTCGAACAAACATATCAGTCGGTATGATGAGTAAATGTACAAAGATTTTGTAGAAGCAGCCCTCATCGACCCCGCACTGTGTATCACAGCCCATACGGTCAAGGTTGCATTATAGGCATGGAGCGCAATTGTTATATGCTTGCAGTTTAAACCATCTCCATAACCAAAGCCATCTCGTATTTTAATGAAAAAAACTGGCAAAACTTTCATTGCGACTCGGACAATAAAACGAGAGATCGACATTAAAAACTTTAAATGGCTCTGTCACATTAAGTTAGTAATTTATAACCTCATATGAATAGCGCATGGCGCGTGGTGAACAGTCGCTGACTCACTTATTGACACTTGTTTTTCTCTATTTTATCACCACAAAGCCTTACAAAATTTGTATGTTACTAGGTTTTTATTTTATATTTGTAGAATAACGTAACAAGGGAGTAACAACAGTTTATCCAACTTTCCTATGCTATTATTTGACGGATAAGTATTAAAAACTGTCCCTTTGTATGTGTGTGTGTGTGTACAATTTGAATAACTTAATCACTAGGCAGTGAAATAAATTGTAAAATATAGATTCAAAGATTCGAACGCTGTAATAAGTATTAAAGCGGATACTCCGTCTCACAGATTTAAAAAGGCGTTCCTTACCTTTATCGATTACTGAATATACAATTCTTCACTATCCTTTCAACATTAACAAGTTACATAACTAAGTAAATGGAGCCTTTTGATTAATACAATTTTTCAGTGAACAAAGTTCTTACTTTAAGAAAGACCTCGCTCCTCAATAGAAACCTTAATTTAGTTCATATAATGTAACGATGTCTATTACAATTATATGTTATTACATTACTTTATATAACTTATATAGGTTTTCTGTACGACCTACAACGTTTCCTGAAGATTTTAGGCATAGGTTATCTAAATGTACTTCATACACCGGTTAATTTACAATGTTTTAATGCCAATATAAATTACCCTCAAAACGTATCTTTCAAATCCAAATTCAAATTAGTTTGGGTATTCTGTAAATACACTTAGCACGTCGTTTTTTACTACTACCGTTGTTTGTTTATTATTTTGTTATTAATTTGAAATAAATAAACAACTTGTTTGTCGAACATATTAACTAATCGTATTTTTATATGTACTTATGTCGTCTTTAGTCATGCGCACTGCAAAAGATGGAAACAGCTTGCCCGCGTCGATGTTCCCAACTACGTATGATGTAGGAGTCTTCAAGAGGAGAGTGAATAGGGTTTTATAAGTTAATGCGTTAAACATGTTGGGCTTCATCGCCACTTATCGTCAGGTGGGATTGTTGTCGAGCATAAACTTATTTTACATAACAAAAATATGAAGTATTTTTAACCTATGCATCTGCCGATCCTAATACTTCACGTAGTAAAAAGTATTATATCGCGTTTGTTTTTTCATATTATGCTTCAATTTCAAACACAATGAAATACAGAAAATCTTGCAGAATGCGCTAATAAAACTTTAGTGCCTCTTTCACATTACAACTTACTTATTTATAACCGCATATGAATGACAGTTGAAAACCAGGGAACATATTTCTTTTTCTACCATAGTACGAATTCTGATTGCTGGTAAAGGCGTGCTTTAACTGTTAGCGGAATGTGTTACATTGAGAAATATTTCTCGTATCGCCAGGAGAGTTCATTTAACTTTTAACTTACCTGAACTACATGTCGATTATAAAAGCTTTAAAGCATAATTTAATATTTTGACAAGATTAACTTCTCATATAGTACAAACATAATAGTTACTGAGATAGATTGTCAAATATTGAAAAAAAAATTAATGTCAAAAAGTCATATTAGGATAAGAGAATAAATAGAAGTGTAAAAAGCTGCAAGTTTAAGTTAATATTATCTAATAGACACTTCTAAGTTGGGCGTCGACGCAATTTCTGGTCAAATTCAATTTCAAATTCATTTAATCATGTAGGTATTCTGTAAATACACTTATGCACGTCATTTTTTGCTTCTACTACCGTTTCGGAAAGGTGCTTTCACATCGAGGAGAAGAAACGGCGAAAGAAACTCCTCAGTACATATTTTATACACGGTCGATACTTTTATACACGGTAATAAGAAACATAAACAATATTGTTAGAAATTACAGTATTAAATGACACACTTTTTAAATTTAATATAAACCTCACCTTCGTTTTAATTCCCTTATAGATCCTCGAATTATCTATAATTATCCACACTTGTCAGGAAACTGTAAAATACTATTAAAGTAATAACGTCATAATAAAATAATAACAAGTAGAGGTAAGTACTTTAACCGTAACATAATAGATGTCTCTATCGTACTGTTTTAATATTGAATTTGATTACTTTATACTGAAATAGATAACGTTTTTAAAAGCATAATTATTTATAACTAGCGACTTACCCCTACTTCGTTCATGCTGGATCTATCTTATTCCTTACGTCGTATAATCACTAGGAATATCTAAATGTGTACTATAAAACAATGTGAATTGAGTTTTTCCATTATGAAAATTGTCCACCGCATATATACAAACAAAAAAAATTCAAACTCTCTTTGTTATATTAGTATAGATTGCGAGTATGTTAAGACTTTTTTTGTGCCCCTAAATAAAATTAATATCAAAAAGGCTAATCCGTTCTAACTCGTACCATATATTTCAAAATGCGTCTGTTATATTGCTGTATTCTTCACACTCATAAAAAGTCAAAAGCGAGCAAAGAATTTATTAAAACTTTTGGGAGAAACACCAACGACATCTCTAGTTTGCAAAGTTTTCTCATTCTTCATTGTTATATGTTGGGTACAATATAGGTTCATTTTTTAGTGCTTCAAAATTCTCTTCTCACATCGGAATCAAAACTGGGAGTATACGTGCCTGTGTGTTAATATTATGCTTAGTTTTGTATGAGTAGTAGCGTTATACATATTTCATGAAAATTAACGTATCATAATACAGGGGTAGTAAATAATAATGTAACATAACATTTGAATAGAAATTAGAAATTTACGGCTCTGAATTTGATTTAAAAAAACTATCGATCATATTTGAGGGTATCGCATTATGAAGACATTATGTAAAGTTAGGGAACCACCATAGCCTACGAAGTAGAATAGTCTACATGTAATCGTATCGGAGAATTTAAGCCAAGCGATGGATTATTATTAAGAGTAAAAAAAATCTGTGATCAAACAACCCCTTAAAGTTAAATAAGCTTATATCAAAAGATGAATTTCAGCGCAATCCACTCACGCATGCACCACCATTAATAGAATCAAACGGTATGTAAATGAACACCGTATCTGATAATAACGGACGGTGCAGCAAAGCAGCAATGCGAGGTAACGCAATTCTAATTTAGATTGTTTACAAAATGTCGGCAGCAATGACAAATTAGTTTACCTTTGTCAGATCAAACAAATCAATTTGAACCGTATTACAGTTAACAGAGCGTTACATTTAGCAGAACCATTACCATTGTCGTTGTTCTGCTGGAGCACGTGAACTTGTGGCAAATAAACGCAGCGTCAGACAAATTTGGTGAAGTCACACAACACCGTCACCGGGCCGATTAATTACGAATCGCCTGATTAGACATTATAGAATTATCTAAATTAGTATATAATAATAATACTGTTATTTACATAAATGGCCTTTGGTACATATGTTCGTCACATATGTAAGGATATATTGTCGTTATCGCCTTTCTACTCCTTCCGTTCCTATACATGATTCCGCTATACATGCGATGGACCTGCAGGGAGCCAGCGGCCACTCCAGCAAGAGAAGTGAGCTGTCAGTGACCAGCGCTGACGCACGAATCACTCACATTGCAGCGACCACGCCTTACTGGGCTAAGTCTAGCACGTAAAATGCCACGCACTAAATACCACTTTAGTAGGATAGCTTAATGATGGAAAGAAGCGTCGGTAAAGGCGACAGGTATGCAGTTGGAGCGTAAACATCAGCGTGGACCTTCTGCAAAAGGCATCCTGGTCGTGAACCTGCCCCGATACCCGGTTTCAGGTATGCGTGCATAACTTTTCCTCCTTCATTAACTCACCAACTTACCTTTAAATAAACCCGCAATAGGATAGCAGAATTAAACTTGTGTCTGAAGTCGAGGCCTCTCTGGAGCAGGTTTCGAAATGGGTTGACTCAACTTAGTAGAGTTCAACCCCTCGAAGACGCAAGTTTACGCGTTTACGCGCTAAGAAAACCCCATTTGTCACAGTGCCTCAATTCCAAGGTACCGCGCTCACCGTTAGTAATAGCATTGGGATTCTGGGCGTTAACATATCGAGCGACGTGCAGTATCGGTGTCATTTGGAGGCTAAGACTAAGTTGGCCTCTAAAAAGCTTAGCGTCCTGAACCAGGCGAAGCAGTACTTCACTGCGAGGCACCTGCTGATGCTTTATGAAGCACAAGTCAGGCCTCACATGGAGTACTGTTCCCACCTCTGGACAGGGGCGCCAAAATACCAGCTTAACCCATTTGACGCCGTACAAAAGCGTGCGATTCGAATCGTCAACGATCCACGAATCACTCACAGGTTAGAACACCTAAGTTTTAGGAGAGTAATTGGCTGCCAGTGTGTGTTCTACCGTCTTTACAACGGTGAGTGCTCCGAGGAATTGCTTGATCTGGTGCCTACTTCACCCTTCACCACACCAATTGTGGAATTAGCTTCTTTCTTCGGTATTCCCAGTGCGCTATGACATGGGGTTCTTCAAAAATGGTTTAAAAAGAGATCTCCTTCCGGGCCGGCGATGCATTGGCGACTCCCATGGTGTTGCCCGTGTAAACAGGCGACGGTAACCGCTTACCATCAGGTGGCCCGAACGCTATTTCGTCAGCTCTTCAAGATATATAAAAAAAAACCGGTCCTCATAGAGTCCACACGCCAGGTTTGATACTCTGTCGATAGTTGAACGGTTTTTTTCGTGTTTGATTTGGACAATCTATAGGAACCATATATCATGTTGATCTGTGGCTGCACTCCATATAACAAAATCAAAACAATTGACAAAGGCTAAAACGTGAAACAATCTGAATTTAGATGATACTTGGAGCAATATTTAGAACTTTTCATCCTGGAAAGTGGATCTATTCCCGTCGAACAGGAAATAAAAGTTAGTATCGTAGTTCTGTTAAGAGCATTTCTCTTGTATAAAGTTTTGACTGCTTTTCTACGGCTACTGCAATAAATGCAGTGACCTAAACGAGTGAACTAGGGAAATTGTGCCCTAAAATAATAAAATGGGAGAAACACATAAAAACTGATAAAAAATAATTCCGTGTGGATGCCATTTGTGAAGGTCAGTCATAGGTTTTCTGATGCGGTGAGGAAAACCTCATAGCTCAGTGGTCTTAAGGTGGGTCTCCTGTTCCGACATCTTAATACTACATAATTTACATACATTTTAGGGAAATCTTAAGTTGCCACATTGTGTGATTCGATTAATTCGAGTAGCATTGTATAAAATCAAATCATAAAACTGACATCACTAAGAGGTAAATATGTAATATGTAATATTCCAATTTACATTCCCAGGTAACAAACAACAAACAAAATATTTCTCTGCACGTCATTAGTTTATACAACCACGCAATACATTTCAGACTGTAAATTTACCTACCATTTACCGAATTATCGCAATAACACATGTTTAAAATCTAAACAGAACATGTAATAAAATTAAAGTTAGTCCGTGCAGTTACATAATCTCCACTCGGGCGAGACAATAAAACAGTTCGGTTCCGTGCTGACCTTTGTGAGGAATTCCGGTACAGACTGTATAAAAGGGCATAGGGTTTACAATTATGTGACAGACGGCTGCCTCGCCTAGACAGTGATACGTCTATATCTCTTATTTAATTCAGTTAATTGACACTTAAAGATATTCATGAATAGTGATGATTGCACTTGATTCACTAAGTGCAGTAAATTTTTCTTATTCGATAAGGTAAACTAGAATATAAAAAAAATTGTTAACTGTCTGTGTGAAAATAGTTTTTTTTTTTTCACTTCATTAGTGATGAAGTAGTAAGTGATACAATCCGCATGATTATTTCAATCAATCAGGTCTTTGTTGAGGTACAAATTAATATCAGATGTTCAAAATCAATATTACCACTTTGCCAAAATGCTTTAACAGCTTGCATTTTGGTTGAAATGTATGTAGTTTGTCAACGATTCAAATCTCTCCCTGATACAATTGCAGGCATCTAGGAGGTTGTCAGATGAAAATATACATATATTACTCACTTATTTGGTTCTAAGCGGTGGTGCACAATCTGGCCATATTCTAAAATTATTTTACAGGGTATCCAAGGCTTATATATGTGAGCGTTTGTCAAATAACGCTGCGCTCGCCGAACGACTAAACCCTATGGCTCTGGTTCAATTGGATCGGCCCACATCGAGCTGCGGTTCTTTCGTTGGGAATTAATCGCAGTGCACGTGTTACTCGCTTAAAAACACGCGACGGACAATTTTCTTCATTTCCTATTACGTGGACTTAGGTCGCGTCGACACGCGAACACCTGATATGTGTTGAAGATCTTATATTAAAATCGACATGTAGGTGCTATTCATTTAATGCTAATAGTTCACCTACTTTAAAAATGACTTTGTTGTTGTGATGCGCAGTCAACAAATGTTAGTAGCAGCTGATGAGTGTACTATTCATATGATGACAACGCGTTTAGAGTATTTTTTTCAACCTAATTATTGAAATGTCGATACAACAACAATAACTAATGGCTTCAAATAGTCTGCGAAACACGAAAGCATTGTTGAAATTTCACTAAAATTTCATCCCGAAGTGGACTGCGCGCCAAGTCGCGAGCCCTTTACTGGGACTTGAAGTCTGAAACAGCTTTGTTATTTGACAATAGTCTTTGAGGGTTCGTTATTTACGACTAAATATCACTTGTGTGATTTATTATCAACTTATAATTATATTGGGAACGGTTTTTGATGGTGATCTGAACAAGAAGATAGCGACTACACATTTATTCTACGTTGAGAGGTTTGTGTTCAGAATTTATGAAAGACCAGAAATGTTAAGAACTAGCAACGAATCAGTCGAGTTACCTAGTGCGGACTGGTGGCTTCTATCCATGGGTACGAGACAGCCAGGGGTGAATTCATTTGTTGATCGGCTTTCCAACAACTAAAACACATTGAATCCTTTTACCATTGACGATCAAAAGATAAGTAGCTAGCAGATAAGAATATATGCGCCATGCACGAGTATCATCGAGATTAAACGAGATTAACGAACAGTGCACAGTGCGACATCCAAAAAGGGATCTTACACCATAGCCTAACATTTCACTTCAAGTTCGGCCGCATTGAGATGGCCTAGAATACTTCCCCTAACCCATGCGGGCAGAACAGGATGTCGTAAGAGGCAACAGAAGCTAGCCTGCTTGGTGGTAGGGCTTCGAATATGGATTGTATTATCAGTTTCATTAATAACTTATTTAATATAATTACCGATATTATTATCTTTCCGTGAAGCCTGCCTGGTTAGCTACCACCTATCCTCCTGCTCGAGTCAGCCCCCTAACGACTCGTCGCGTTCCGGCTGGGGGTTCGAGAGCGAGTACTTTCTTTCTTACTTTCTTCTCAACAACGCATCGCCGACAACGCATCAGTGATGCCTTTGGTGTTTCTAATGTCCACGATTGACGGTGAACACTTACCATCGGGTGGCTCGTATTAAGGTTAATATTCAATTCGGTGTGTAATAGATTTTATCATTGCATTACACACGAGTCTTAACCAACAGACGCAGAAACATGACGAAAACTAGACAGGTTAATGTTGTGTATTAATGACATTAATGGTGCACAATAGTTATTATTTATGTGAATATTGCGTGACGTGTAATGGATTTTTACTTTATTTCGATTACATACGATATAATTTGAGGGGTGTGTGCGGCGTTTTTATGTTTCGAATTGTGGTTATATTGTTGATGTAATTATGTATTGACGGGATGGGGATGGTGCTTGTCGAACACGGGAAACGGATTCGATGCTCAGTGATATTTTTAAGCTTTTATTTTGTTTTGTTTCGTTTGACAAATATTAAATAGTATATATTAATGTTATAACTGTCAAATTCGTATATGACGGATGAACAGACAGGGAGACCTATGATTGTGTTCTCGTAAGTTCAGTGTTTTTTCACCCTTGTACGAAATCCTAATAATAAACGATTTAATATAACATCCTGTATATTTATATTATAATATTTTCCTAAATATGAAAGGCACATAATATAACTTGTCATTATAATCTTTTCAAGAAAAAAGCATACGGATTTCCGACTTTTGTTTTTACACTGTACCTATATAATAGTGATCTCCAGAACCACGGTATTTATTACAAAAGTCTTATAGCACCTGTTGCATATCAACAATCTGAAACAGAACAACGTACTAAAGTCTGTCATAGATTTATTGCTACTTCTGAACATTGAGATGAAGCACCTAATAATGTTCCCTAAACTGAGAGTAAGTTGTATGAAGTAAATTACTTTACGCCCAATTTATCAAGTATAAATATCCCGCTTCAAAAGAACGATACAAAATATATATTTTTTGTCATCAAAGGTTTCGCTTTCCTCAGAGATAATTGACGAAGAATGGGTAATAATGAAAAATAAACCTCGTCGACATCCTTGATAACCATATTGAAAAGATGATCTTCACAAACCTTGAATTCTAAGATTACGTCCAGCCCTAAATATTACTCATAATCATCCACGCTCAAAAAGTATGACATAATTATACTTATAACTTAACAGTCACAATATGGTTATAGTTACGAAAATGGTTATGCCCTCATGATCCTTCCAATTTGGACCTTCCATGCATGTAATACTGCTGTACACGAATATGTGTGTTGGTATATACTTCTATCTCATTATTACAACCGAGTGTGGCGCTACGACAACGCACGATATTTTTATGGCAACACCACTCGGGAGCAGATGTCACGACGCTAAGTTTGAGCATGGCAACATTTTACTTAGCCGAGACGGTAAACGACTAACGCGCGCGAGAGGCGACAGTCAATCTCGATTCGGCCTCGCTTTTTGTCGTACCAAATTGTTCACGTTCAGATGTTCTCACTATTTGTCTCCAAATATGCCATATAATTGTAACTGTGTAACTATATCAGGTTTTCTATAATTGATAACAATAAACTAAGTTCCGTGTCGCCCATATATTGTATTGTTTGCTGGTGTGAGGACACCAACCAAAAATTCCTAAACCATATTGTCCAACAGTTCGGCTCGAGTTTCCTCTCACAATGACAGTGCCTAAAATATAATCCACCAACCTAGCCAAGTAATGGTTGGCAGAATTCACGTACCTTTGAGAATGTAATGGCGAACTCTCAGATATGCAGGATTCTTCACGATGTTTGTTTTCATCGACGCGAGTGATAATTCATTTGTAATACTGGAATGTTCAGGTGAATGTATGATGTAAGTTAATTTTCCTTTGAAGGGGGAAGGAGGTACAACGAAACCTAATAAGAGCATTAAATATATTCACACGGTATTTCTACCACATTCAATACGTCGTTCTCCGGCTGCGTAAACATTGAAGCCTCCCGAGTGCAACTAACATCGTCGTAAGCACTATTTTCTCACTGACTGTACTATATGTGAAATTTCCCACGCGTCCCTTCATCGGGACTACACCCGTCATTTTTTTGTTCATTTTTACTTCCAGGTCAAAACGTACTTCCCTGATGTGTTTCTCGTTTGCCGCATAAAAATAATGGCCACTAGGGATGCGCTGAATTTATAATCATCGATATATTTTGTTACCATTCTGCTGAGAAATCTAACCATTACAGTATTAATGCA
>DWPT01002435.1:0-16183 GCA_018251895.1 Agathymus mariae mariae | reverse complement strand
GGGGGGGGGGGGGGTGTGTGGGGGGGGGGGGGGGGGGGGGGGGGGGAGCGTGCACAATGCAAAACGCACATCAGTCACCTGGTACCCATGCAGCGGCAGGCCGTCCTCACGACGCACCACGCACGCCTGCGCCGGCAGCAGCAGCTCGATACACGCCGACGACCTGAAGTCCACCTCGCTCCATGCTCCCTCCGACCGCACCATGAACCTGGCGATGCACATCGTGTACGTTGAGTCGTTTTAACATGATGACATCAAAAACAAAAAAATATACATAGTAGATTATAATGTAACTATTGTACAATGAATTGAAAATTATTTTTGTCCCGATAATATACTGTACAAGTTAAGACTCGTGCATGTACACTACTACTCCACCTTACGTTCTGGAGGTATCACCGATTTATGACACAATACTTTATTGACTATAAAGGTAGCAGTTATCACGTTTGTCGATTGACTCTAATCCTCTGTCTTTCCTTCAATCAGTATACTTTCTCGCTCACCGGACAGCGTGCGGTGGCGCGTCGTCGTCATGCAGAGCGCCGAGCAGAGCGTCCCGCCGCGGCGGCAGCTCGCGCAGTGCGAGCGCACACAACGGCCCGCGCGCCAAGCGCAGCCCCGTACGCCACAGCCGCCAACCCCACTGCACGTCGAGCGCGTTGCGAACGCTGTCGTCCATCTCCATCTGACAACCAAATCCAGAATTATATATGGTCTACTGTTACGCTGGCCGTCTCTTATATTTACGGGAATTAATATCAATGAGAATTATCTGATTCATTATTATAGTTGTTTACTTGTATAAACTTATGTTTTTGTTACAAACATATAACCGCAGGCATCAATTCTGTGCAGGCATATTAAAAATAAACAGAGTAAACCTTTATATGTTACACAAAAGTCTATTGCTAGTGAGGATTAGAATCTGAGGCCCCCTTGGTCGACAGACTGGGTTCAGACCTAGGCTGTAGCATGAGGATATTATACGCGAAAATTAAATTTAACAGCCCTACGTCTCTAATATCACTCACATCAGTTTGTAGACAGGTGTTTCAATGGACGCCGCTGTAATCGAAAATCTTTAAAAACAAACATGATAAGGACGCGTAGAGAAATGTGAATGTATCTACAAAATACCTCGTGGGGCGGCTTATATAGGTTGGGTGCGTGTGCCGCTATGGCCGCGTCGGCCAGCACGCGCGCGCACAACCTCGCCCAAAAGCCGCGCGGCACATACGACAATAGTAGCAGGCGTCGCAGCGGCCGGTCACACTCGCGCGCTGACAGCGATATGCCACTAGACTCACCTAATGTGACATACAATATATGACAAAAAAACTATTGATCTAGTTCGAAGGACATATGGCATGGATATATGGCATTTACTAATATGTTATGTAAAAGTAACAACCATTAACAATTAAAGAGCTAGGAATTAAACTTTGTCTCCCTTAGATATATTTTTAATCATTTTTCTGAATTAAGAACTATTGCTTTGTTTAGTTTGTTACAATTAAGTTCAGCTTAATGAAGATCGATCAGAATGGTTTTTGGGAAGATTTTCTTTGACATTTATGTATTAAACACGATTTTAATTAACAGTTACTAAAAACTGTTATGAGTTACGTACTGATAAGCGTGGGCGAGTCAGTCCCGCGTGTATCCTGATACACGGCAAGTGGTGCGGGTTCGGCGCGCCGTGGCGTGCCGGGCCATGCGCGCGCCTTTAGTGACAGCTAAGGACAACAGGTATAGATAGTATTGTGCGCGTTCATGTACTATATTAAGGTAACAGTTTACTGAAACTACTACTAACTCAGATGGCACTATTTCTTATATCCTTGTTTTATGTTTTTGTATACATGTTTCCGCGACTTCCACCTGGGCTAGCTTTTTAGTGGCAGCGGTGGGATCAATAGGGAGATAGACTGTACCTGTGGCTGAGCAGGCTCGGTAGCCGGTAGCAGCGGTGGGACAAGCAATACACGCGCGTCCCAGCATAATGCCAGCTCGAACTTGGTGAGCAGTGCCACACCAGCCCAACGCGCTTCTTCACCACGTCCTAGCGCCGGAGATGCTTTGAATACATGCGCCAGGTCCTCCGTGCGCATTATACCTGTAACGAGAGACTATGTATTAAAAATAAATCTATAGTTTTAAAATGTATAATCTTAATGTGCTAGGGGATTATTTAAATTAAACGTCAATTTCACTAAAGGCACAAAATGCATCACTTAACATAAGGTAATTTTGTCTGTTAAAATGGTGACAATGCCATACCTTTGTCTGAAAGGTATTTCCACACATCCATGCCCAGACAGCTAACTAGCTAGCTAGGATATTGCAAAACCAATGTTTTAATAACGATTCTTCAGATTGTAGTAACTTCTCGTGATGATCACTGACCATTCGCGGCGAAGGGGTTGATCTCGCGTACAGTAACAACGTGCGCTAACAGGTCGCACAGCCACTGCGGTCGCACGAAGTAGAGCTCCTTGAGTGTGGCATCGTCGTAGTGCAGTAGTACACCTGTCACCATATAAATAGACAACTATGTCAAAGTTCATGACATACACAAAGGCATACAAACAAATAACCATATAAGGGTATCTCGAACTGACTCATTTCTATAAAACATTCGATTCAACGCCACCATGCGTGATCTCCAGAAACTGTCTACTTATCAATAATAATAATTCTGTTTATTGTACACCATAGCACGGACATGACTTGAGAACAATTTAAACAATATCATTATACAATAGGCGGTTTTATCGCAAAAAAGTGATTACTTCCAGACAACCTTAAGGTGAGAAGTTAAAAGTATAGGAATATTATTCTTATTTTGTATGTGAGTTCAATGAGGATCTCACAACTACAAAATAATTTATGAAAAAGACGAGTGAACGCACAAATCGTAAGCAAGTGATACTGCAATGTAGATGAATAAGAAAATGACAAACAAGGATGGAAATAAAAAGTTCCGCAACCAATTCCCCTCAATTTAAAAAATATTATTATTGTAAATATATGTCTTGTGGTAATAAAAAGGTGTGCTGAGAAAATTATTTCATTGTTTCTTCTCGAACGTGATAAACTTCATCTTTTAATACGGCAATAGAACAAAAATGAATCGCACATGATACACAGATCAATAATTAGATTTTAAGTCGAATTTAATGTGGACAGTATCAAATATGCGCGAATAAAGTGGTGACAATAACGCAGGTACCACAGCCTACTCAGGATATTTATAATATAAAGATCAGTGAATTAGAGTCATGTATAATACACCAGTTGGGTTAATATCTCCAGTATCTCCTGAGCAGTCCTCCTATCAGATCATTGCAAACAAAAAAAAAACCTTTTCTATATCTGACAGGCGACGGCAGGGAATGACTGAGACCACCTAACAGGTAGTTCATTTGTAAAAATGAGGCTCATATCTTTCACGTCTTTAAAAGGAGTTCACCTCCCAGTATATAAAGAAAGAAAATAAAAATAAATAGGAAAAAAAGAGTGACACATAGTTACACCAAGATACTACTATTCTTGTTGTTGGACTGACATCAATGATTATTCTCTACCCGTTCGCTACTCTGTAGCAGTTCGAGCTACACTCACCATTCTCATGCAAGAACATGGTCGCCTGCTGCAGCTCGGCATTATCGCGGAACATGCGCAGGTTCCTCTGCTGCATGTACTGTGTCACCTGCGATCATAATATACTTACTATACATTATTTCCATTCGACTTATCTACAACATGTTATTCAGCAACGCAATACTAGATTAGATAGCATTTACTTGCGCTATCTTTTGACATATACTTATGTGAACCCAGGTGGTTGGTCGCTAGTTGTCATTAAGCGAGCGATATGTCACCAATATAAAATGATGATAAAAAAAAAACAATATTTTACCTAGCCATACACTCCGCTGATTATTGAAACTTCACTCCATACAATCCACTCCACGGAATTATTAAAGCTACACTTTGTCAATATAACATTTTATTATATATATTGTTTTATAATAATCTCTACTCTGTGCAACTGTTTCATAACAAACTATTATGCGTTTGAGATTACCAATATGAATTATAATATTATAAAGTGAATATCAATTGTAGCTTCCTGAATCCTATAAATTTGAACTAACTTTACTAAAATGCGCTGTTTGCTACAAAGTATGTAATACATTTTTTTCTGTTAACGCATTAACACATAGATTACAATGTCACCACACGGACACTCACCAGACGTTTGTATTCGTCGTGACGCAGCACGGGTTCTTTCAGCTCATTGGCGAGGCTTGTCACGCATTCCTCCAGGGCGAGGTACGTAGCCGGGACGCGTTGCTCCAACAACGGCTCCTTGCTGCCTGCCGACCATGAGACGGAGGTAGAGGAACTGCAGCTTCGTATTAATTATATTTATTTTATTATCCATACCCATTTTAAACAGGCCTACTAAAGCCTCAGTACTCCTTCCAGTATATACTACAGGAATATGGGTATAATTCATCACTCTAGTCAATTACGAGTAAGCAGAGACACATCTTGACACACAACAACGCAGACAAGCTAGTGCGCGTGTGACTGTCATCGATCACACCAGCTAAACACTATAGGTTCGGTGGGGCTACATCGCTAAAACGGTACCTGGCGGTTTGACGCTAAACGCCACCGAGTAGATGATGTCGGCTAGCAGTCTGATGTTGTGTCGCGTGCTGCAGGACACCTGACAACATAGCACACTCTTCACTGTGAAGCGGCAGCGACTTTTGAATGATTAACAAGAGACGGCTTGAAAACAATGGCGAGCGGTGCTCGGGGTCGGGTCGAGTCTATACTCGTCATTAATGAAATTCCACGCTGATGCATCGCGGGCTGGCAATGAACAGGAGTCACTGATGTATATTATAGAAATTTAAGAACGTGAATATCTTTCTTATTTTATTATCAAAATTATTTATTTATTATTCACATATCTAGCATTGGGCAATTATCTGTTTAAGTGACACACCTCGATGGAGTCCAGTACCCTGGGCAGCCCCAGCTTGTCGGCGTCTGGGGCGGCCATGACGGCGCCGCGTATGAGCCGCTGCAGAACAATCGGACTCTCATTCTCCGGCAGATTTGCCTGGAGATCAACACAATATTTAAAGAAGCCATCCAACTAGATTCACTGGTAACTAAAACGCATCGGTGGTGGCAGAAGAGCAACCTGACGGATTAGTACTGAATCTGAAAGACTTGGGGTGTATGCACACATCACGAATATTGGGCCAGTCTGATTGATGTAAAAGAAAACTATGAGATACATAAATGTATACCCGAACTGAATAGCATAAATAATCGTGATCTGTCATTTGAACTAATTAAGTTTTTTTAAAAGACACTACTGATTTAGCACTATGCATTAATTCGTTCAATGTGATTTGTCTTTCAAGGCGTGTATATATGTACATCTTTGACATTGCACATTTTGAAAGTGGAAAATATCCAGATCCTATACCATAATTAAGAACATAAAGCAATCGGAAAGGTCCAGCGCTGCTGTGATTCAACCGCCCCTCTGAGGTATATTTTCTGAGCATCACGTAACATGCAGTAAGGCCGTACTATATTCGTGCGTATTAGGGTGCTTCTCCACCGACCGACCGAGTGAGAATATAGCTGTGGGGCTATTGCATCAACACCATTGATCATCTCTTAGGTTCCGCATAGAGAGGACACAAAACTCACATTGTTAACCTGATCGTAGTGCGTGGCCACCATGATGACCGGTGAACCAGGTGCGCGCGCTTGGATGGACCTGTCACAAACAAACTCACTTGTTATAACGTTTGGGCTATGATCAAATATATCACGCTCTCGGATTTGAAGAGCAGTTGAAGGTTTGTATAATGAAGAGGCTACCTGAGCCAATCAAGAGCACCCGCGAGCCCCTTCTTGCCGTCCGTGACGCGCCACACCACCAGGTACAGCGAGCGGCGCGACAGGAAATACTGGTGCGTTGCGTAGTACCTGCACGTATATACATCGTAACACAGTGTTATATTGATGATCATAATTTGTTGGACAAAGTTAAGCGTTCGATTCAAACAGAGGTTTAATCCGTTGGCACGAGTACGGAAATTTCATAAGCGGTTCCGTAGACCGTGAGACGTCAGATATCTTTGTCATTATGTTAATTCTTGATAGTAAGCAGGATCTGTAGGATGCCTCTAAACAAGAAGATCCAATACAAGGACAATCTTCAGCTACCTCTTGGACTTATTTAACATTATTATTATTATATATTTAACATTTGTAACAAGCAACCCGCGCACGCTTGGCTGTGGTTAAAGTATTCCTTATAAATCAAAGAATATCAACTCAATATCTACAACACTAATTCAACATCAAAAACTTTATTATAAATGATATTAGAAATAAACAATACATGTTTAATAGATACACTCATAATCTTTTTTTTAATTCTCAATTTATTTACAGAGGGTTTAGCCATATATTTGACTATGTCACCCTCGTAATGCTAAATCACACTCGTAGTCATAATGAGACATTTTGTAAATATCGTGTTTTCCCATTTTACCCATTTTGGGGTTGGTTTTCAGTGTCTAGTTCATGTTCTGAAGTATCTCATCGGATACTTCGGACCTGTTATATTTATTTTACTGCAGAAAATGCCCATCGGACTGCTCCTTCTGATAATTTAGTATTAAAAAAGAGAGTTGAAACGTTTGGTCGTTCGGATGTAGAATATCCAATATATTGGAATGTGAACACAGGGTCTTAGTGCTTAAAAACAATCATTTAATTAAACCCTAAAGTAATCGCCTTCTGATGGTACTGTGGTTCTATCTGAGTTCGGTAGTAGATATATAAGTTGCTGTGTATGCGTGCGTGCGTGCGTGTGTGTGTGTGCGTGCGTGTGTGTGTGCGCGAGCGTGCGTGCGCGTGCGCGTGTGTGTCTGTGTGCGTGCGTGCGTGCGTGTGTGTGTGTGTGTGTGTTTTAGTTACTTACTCTTGTTGGCCGCCAAAGTCCCAAGTGCGGAAGGTGACAGGTCCACGCGTGGACCGTTGTTTTTCATACACCCAGGTGCCAATATCCACGCCCACCGTCGATACCGGACGACGAGACGACTTGTTGCCCATACGCTTTGCCCAATGCTGCAAGTTATATTATCCGTATAGTGTAACATATATAGATAATCGTAGTATGGACATATGTATAATCAAATGTTGATAGTGAGTCGGCTGATACTAGTATTAATAGCCATACCAAGACACTGACTGTAATTTCCAAACCACTTACGTCTGTCGGCTTCCTGCGGTGTTGTATGGCTGATTCTTGTCTTAGACACTCGAGTAGACTCGTTTTGCCGATGCCCTTAAAATATTAAAGTTTTCATCTTTAAAATATAACGTTTATTTGAATCAAGAGACGTGTTATATTACGAAGTTTCTCAAGTATTAAATAAAGATATAGTTGGATTTGGAAGACCAATATTTCTAAATAATGAAAAAAGTTAATGTTGGTCCTTCGAGCAGAGTACTAAACTAACATTCTCAGCTGACCTGTAGTCCAACCAACATGAGTTTCATCCTGGTGTAAGGGCGTGCTTCTTGAAGCACGGAGCGCAGGTAGCCCACCACGTCAGCACTACGCCGCCCACCGGCCACCACCGCGCGCAACGGCTCCTGTAGGGCGCAACCCGCCGTATTCAGGTTCCACAGACGGGATAGCAGACCCATTTGAGGCGGCAGGTCCGTTATATCTGGAAGAGATTAATTTCCAGGTGGTAGAACCACATGATGTGACACTGGATGTTTTTTTCCATAAATCTTTAGCAATTTAGATTAATTTAAAGGAAGTTAGGATGTCAGGTCACACATATATTCCAATAGCACATTTACGCGTGATAGAGTACGCACACCAGGTTTTGGCGTTTTTATTAGGCCCTGCTGGGTTAGGCAATCAAGTCTTCTGGTAACTAACAGGAAACTTAATGATTATTCACTTGAGAGTACAAAAATAAAATGCTAACATTACCAGTCAACAGTAAATAAAAGCAAAATAACCAATTCAAAAATACTTTAAAGAAAACGTGGAACATCGCATTTAATCAATCTAATGTCGACTTAATTCAAAGTTCCTTAAAGTATAGTCACGCACCCTTGTTCCCGCTGAGATTGAGAACGGACAGGTTGGTCAGCAGGTGCAGCGCGGGCGGCACGGCGCGCAGCAGGTTGCAAGACACGTCCAACATCGACAGCAACGGGAACAGCAGACGCGATTTCACGCGTGCGCCGCTCTCCGCGCTCTGGTCATACACCAGGACGTTAGAATATTAGCGTATTAGCTCCAAACAACGTATAAAATGGTCCATCTGAGGTCGGGCTGTTTAATTCTGATTGAGTTTAATACTTTAATCGTACGTCGAATGTAGTTAATGGAATTGTAGCATATAGGCTTAATAGGCATAGGCATAATCAATTCTCTTTTTAATCTGCAAACGAACCGTGAGGGGAATTGGAGATGGTATTTATTTCCAACAATAAATCATATTATATCTCACAATATCAATACAAAACAAAAAGTGTTTGTCACCACACTTAATGTTGTGCAGAAGGCAAAAGTGTTGATCTTACCCAGTCGTCATCTTCCACCTCTTGTCGGGCGGTCACTTCAGTGGCTGCGGCGGTCAGCCCATCGTCGTCAGTCGTCAGCTGAATGCGAGTCAGCATGTTATTGGCTAAGATCTGAAACCAATCGCCTAATTTATTTCTATTTTTATTCAGAAATCACCAATATTCGTAACTATTCATAATGTAATTAAGTACTGGAATTTAAATTATACATTACATGTACGCGTTGCAAGACTTACAAGCGTGCGTAATCCGTCCAGTGTGAGGTGTCGTCGTGCAGCGCACGCGGCATTCAGCAATTGCGAGCGTACGGAGCCGCCTGAGCGAGGCCGTCCGCGCGCCACGCCCCCCGCCCCGCCCGCACAGTAACACGCCAGCGGGTCTCCCTCGGAGGAACCAAAGTTCTCCACCTTAGCAACGTAATTGATTAATGTTAAGAATTGCTTATAGAGCACTCCGAATAACTAGGACCTAGGATAAGCAATAGAAGTGTGGTACCTGGGGTAAGCTGGGCCAGCAACTGATCTCGTTGTGGCTCAGGTCCAACTGTCGCAAGTTTGTGGGGTAGGAGGTCACGTAGGACATCGACCTATTGTCAAAATGTACCAAAGAATTAACGGTTTGATGATGTTAACGCGATAAAAACCAACTTCGACTTCCAGGGACCGATTGAAATTAGAAATAAAATTTCAGCCCGTTCACTGGGGGTGAAAAAATTTTATCTCATATTTTCACCCTTACGAGTGGTATTTTTCCTTCAAATTTAAATGGCACCAAACGGACAAACAAGAAAGGAACTTTCCAAATTAGTTAATAAAGACGGAGATTTGAAATAACTTAAAAAACCAATAAAACACTAATTAAAAACCTCCTTTTTTGAAGTTCGCTTAAAATAGACAAATAATGCCTACTTCTACTTACTTTACAGGTTGTTAATAAATCACCTAATTGTGACTATTTAACATGTTCGTAATTTTTCGTTGACCAATATGATAAAAAAGTAATATTAACCAAAGGTACCTCAAGTTATTGTACGCCATGTTAAGCCGCGCCAAATTGGGCGCCTTGCAAGCGAGCGGCGCTGGGATGCACGAGAACTGATTGTGCGACAGGTTGAGGGACGTCAGCCCGCTGGCAGCCGCGCTGCGCGGGGTCGCCGCCGGGGAAGTGGCCACTGCGCCGCGCCACGCGTGTGCGCGGCGAGCCTCTGACCAACTGGTGATGCATACCAAACCAAAAATATAATTACATAGAAACTTGTACGCTATGTAAATTTATTTTGTATGGCCATTTATTGCATATTGTGCTACAATAGATCGGGGAGCACATATAAAATAAGATTGGAATTGATATTCACAGTATCGTTCAGTAACTAATAACTTTATCGCATATGTGTACGGTGCATACGTATGAGTACGGCATGAGTATATTACAGAATGCCTAAATGCTTTTGAATTTGAATTTCACCATATCTTTGATTTACAGAAATAGTCCTTCAAAATTCTAAACTAGTAAATGAAATAGAAATACATGAGTCCCGTGATTTTAAATGATGACAAAAAAATAATCTATGGTGCCATAAGACACACTGATTCACGTTAGCACCCAATATTTATGGCATTTTGAGAAACTAGAATTTCGTACTTTAGTCCTTCGAGCCGACGCCAGCTATTCATGTCACATTTACAATGACATAGTTAGTATCGCAACGGAATATAATAAAAAAAGGCACAAAACCCACTCACACGGCGTTCCCGTGGCGGTTGCCGAGCGTGGGCACCGCTTCGTCGTCCTCGAACGAGCACTCGCTGCGATCTATGGACGGACTGCGCGATGACGACTTCTGTACATGCAGCACATACATTTACTACTGACATAAATGTTTTTAAAAATATCTTTTGTGGTTCAGTTCAGTGTGGTGTAGTTCGACCGGCAAACAAACGAAGGTTACTGATTTACCTAAAACAGGCTCGTTGCAACTGAATACACCGAATAAATAGTTAAATATGTACTAGATAATACTTTACGGAAACCCATTAAGACAACGTTTTCTTAGTCAAAAGGAGGTGCTTACTAGGCGTAAAGGTATACACCATCATACTTGTGCCCGCGGATTGTTTCCGAGTATTTTTACTAAATTAATAGACATAGACTAAAGTAGTAGGCCATATGTTAAGAGCTGACTAGATTCATAAGTGCAATTTCATATAGAAAGTTATGACTTCCATGAGAGGTAGGTTATATACTTACGGATTGCGAAGTGAAAGGAAACTGCGCAGAGTGGCTGGAGGGTGAAGCGCTAAGCTGAGGGGAGGGCTCCTGCGGGGACTGCGGCCCTTCGGACTGACACTGCAAGTCAGGGTTTGTTAGTCAAGGATCAGGCCAGATATATAAAAAGTAAATAACGCGCTGTGAAATCGGAAGTGTTACCAATTTAATATGATTATTTAAAATTGATTCTGGATAGTAGATGGCAATACTGAGGGGATAAATAAAATGCAATTTGGTTTTATTTTACGACAGTAAGGACATTACAGTCATTTTTATAATCTGCTATGTTTTTTCTTGCCTTTTGCGAGATAATACTCGGTACCAAACCACCTGCAAAAAAAACCTGCTCATTAGTTACCTCGTCTCCTCGGGGTAGGTCCCGTAGGTGGTTGAGCGCCGCATTGAGGTCTCGCAAGCTCGCAGCGCTCCACATCTGCGGCGGCAACGCGCGTAACTTGTTATTGGACACGTCGAGACTTGTGAGGGATGGTAAGGAGAATAGCTCAGGGGGTAGTTCTTCTAGGCGGTTGTCCTGCGAAAGGTATTAGATTCGTAACGTATAAAATGACATTAAATCGACTACATTGTAGCAGGAGGAGTGTTAGGAGTAACCTGTAAATATAGCTCCTGCAACGCAGGCGCAGTGTACACCAGCTTGTGCCGTGTCGCTTCCTGCCCCCGTCCTCCTCGCTTTCCCCCGCCACCTTCTTCCTCTTCGAAAGGATCCGTGGCCGTGGGCAGTCGTTCTAACTTGTTCTGCGCTGCATTCAGGTATCTGTGTATTTCATCGGGTTATGGCAATTACTTGCTCGAAGGACCAACATTAGTTGTTGTTGGCCGTGAGACTGATAGGAACCTGGTTGTAGCAGTGGAGTTTACCTCAAGCTCAGCAGAGAGAACATTTCCCGGGGTAATTCGCGCAGCTCGTTGTTGGCGAGCTCGAGCCGTGTGACGCACAGCAGTGCGCTGGCGCCGTTGTTGGGAGACAGTTTGGAGTTGACGCGCAGTGCAGCGGCGCGCACCCAGCTCATGCTGAGAACATTGAAGATGGAAGTTGATATATGATCCTATAACATTACACAAATATAACAACCTCAAAAAAATAACTACCTTTTGTAACAAATCGAAATAAAGCTTAATTGCCGTAACTGCGGTTTACTTCACTTGTATACTTTCGATTAGCATCGCTCGGTTTTTGACCTATTTAGTAACTAGACCTCACTACAAAGAATACAAGATGTCCTTGCTATGGTGATTGTAGGGTCATGAACCTACAACGCAGCACCCTCCAGTTGATCGTGACGGATGTGATGGTATATTACACTTGTAGGTAATCGAAAGCTTTATACAGTGGACGTAATGAGGCAGTATACGTTGTATGATAACGAACAGCAACGTAAAGTAACAAAGAGGCTTATCGGTGATCTAGATCTGTTTCCAACCAATACGCAAAACCTTGAACACAGACGTAGGGTTGTCAGCCTTTCGATCTTTTGTAGGGTACATTTTGAAAAGTGTACACTGGAATTGTACGAAATAAATACCCAACCACCGTTCCTCCATCGAACAATCCGAAGTACGGCAAGTATGCATCCTTACGTTGTGAATGTTCAGTCTACGTGGACGACGCCCACGTCGGTGTTCGCACCCACTTACAATGTAGGAGTGTTCAAGAGGAGAATATGCATTTATAAGTCGGCGCACTGAACATGTTAGCCTTTATAACCACTTACCAAGAGGTGGGATTGTTGCCAAGCATAAGCTTGTATTATGTAAAAAAAGAAAACAGTTTCTGCGGTACCAAGTTATACTACCCACCGCACAGACGCGAGCCGGCATCGCAGCTCCCTCCAGTTGATCATGACGGGTGTGGTGGGGCAGCGCGCGCTGTACGATAGCGAGGGGTCGGCGTCGCGGGATTTCAATACTAGCTCGGAAATGGAAGTCTTGTTCAGCTTGTAGTCTGGATCCGGATAGGCCTAATATAATAGAGAACATTATATCCGTAGGTTAATACGAACAAATCACGAATCCATCGTTTAGATTCTGTAACATGTAGTTTTTATGAAATTAAATTCTATTCAATTGCTAAGAAATATCCCTGATTGTTTCAAAGTTGTTTTATTTCATCGATGTTAGTGAACTCGTATTGTAAGGTTTGCTCTATATATCCTCGCTCGAAATCCAGATTAGATACAACAGAAGTTCAGTTAGACATTCAATAGCTTCTTAAATTATTGATTGCGTCACAACATAAGCTCTTCACATTGTATGTCTATGTCGACAACCCTGAACTTCCAAAGCCTACTATGCTGTGAAGCGCCGCCTACTTTTCACTTACACTTGCCATATTGCACTGTATAGCATCGCAATGCAGTGCCACTGTATGGCGATTATAGAACTTCTCCTTACCTTGGTGGCGAGGAGAGCGGCACGTAGTTCGGCGAGCCCATGACGCGCACACTCTCTTAGCGCGCGGCCGCCGGGGTCCGTAGCCCCGGCTGCGAGCAGGATCTCCACTATTTGTACGTGACGAGCGCGAGCCGCCACCGCCAGCGCAGTCCACGGACCGTCTCCTGGAACCATGTGATGTTATGAACACTTGAGATAACATCTAAACTTTTGAACAGCCTTTGAAAACGGATTGATATTCTAAACTAACTACAGCATCAATATACTGGGAGTGTATACCCGATGTACGTACTTACATCCTAAACTCTTTAACCTGGGTATTGCATTTACGTTACGAACGCTTAATAAAGGTGGTTCCTTTCTAGTTGGAATTGAAAACCAAGAGGTCGCTATCGCATAAAAAAATCGCACTCGGCCATTATTTTTTTACCTAAGGCAGGTTGTCGTGGTGAGGGCGGGACATTGTACGTCGAGACTGGAATTAACATCACTACGTTAACAAACATAATTCAATACACATAACAACGTTTTAAGTGCCATAAGCCCAACCACTGCCTGGTTCCATTCTCCTTATGGCAGCTCGACCGTCCGAAGCCGATGGTATGATTGTCAGACTACCACTTACGATCGTCGCCGTAGATAGTCCTGGCGGGCGAGGGCGAGGCGGACGTGCGACCGCGTACTGCGGACGAACTGCGCGACCGGCAACGTGCATCACGACTGCTCTCAGATAGCTCGTATTCCTGGAGCAAGGGTACGGCAACAGTTAGGATGCTATGATAGTTACATTAACAATTGCATCGCTATGATTGTCATATATATTTTTATGGTAATAGCCGACAAACGAGCAGACGAGCCACCTAATGGTAAGTGGTCACCGTCGCCCATGGACATCAGCAAGACCAAAGGTATCACTGATGCGTTGTCGACCAGGAAATGAGAAGATGGTAAGAAAGAAAGTACTGGCTCTCAAGCTCCCAGCCGGAACACGACGAGTCGTTTGGCGGCTGACTCAAGCAGGAGGTTGGTAGCTAGCCAGGCATGCTTCATGGAAAGGTAATAATACCAATAATAATATTAACGACTTAATAATAACACTGACAATATAATTTTTACTCAAAACCCTACCACCAAGCTGGCTTCTGTCGCCTCTTACGACACCCTCTTCTGCCACCATTAGATTGGGGGAGTATTCTAGGCCGCCCCAATACGCCCCAGCATATCGCATGTTTTGCAATATACGGTTCACTTTTGTTTGAATGTTGAAAAATAATAAATACGTCTCCATCTGCTTCTGATTGATGTTTTATTTGTAACTGGATGTACATGTATCGTGCAACATTGACTTCAACACAAATTTTCTATTATCTGAACATGTCAATAAATCTTATCAAAACCAACCATTATGGTCGTCTACAAAATCAGATATTCAACATTAATTAAATAATCACTTAAGTAATTCACGAATCTATTTTAAGTAAGCTACGGCTCAGCACATCGTACTTCTTAAGAAGAACGGGCTTAAAACTCGTAATCTACCATGGACACAAACCTGAAGCGCGTGTGGTGGCTGCGCAAGGGCATCGGGCGCTGCGCCTGCCTGTAGCAAACGGCGCAGAACGCGCACGTGGTTCAGTCGCGCTGCGCACGCCACGCACGAGTCTTGCCCGCGCGGGATGTCCGTGCGCACCGGGTGCAGCTTGACAACGGAAGGGGGTGACACCTGCGAAACGAGACAGCAACAATAATTTATGAATACATCATTATCACACAAGAGTGTAATGTTTTTTTCAGTAAATAAAAAGTGAATCATTCAATTTACAAGATGCATATCTTGTTTGCGTCTGTTAATAAATGTGAATCAATTTGATAGTATCATGTATTTTCAACATTACTCACCTGTCCATTCTTTTGTTCTATCTATCTCGGTCAAACATACATATAAATTTGCCATTTTATTGACTTGAACATCAAATGTAACCTGTTTGTTTCCAGTGAGCTTGCTGACAATAGCATGGATCCCCAGCGAGATGCCGCTGCGATGCGGACTTAGTACCTGCTGCGGTCCACCAGCCTCCTCCGCTCGTTCCGGCTGAAACACACACAGTGTAAACACTTAATTGAGAGCTTTCCCCAATCATTTAGTATTCAGTATTATTATTCAGCTATTCTCGCACTAAAGTTATGATCCAGGTTTTCACAGGTGTAACCCTATAGTTCTCTCTGATTGATTTATATTGCAATTTGTAATTTGCAGTTACTTACACTCTTATACGACTTACTTCATCATTGGAACCGGCCACGCTGGGAACCGGCTCACGCGGCACAGAATACGCAAGTAGCGCGTCCACCACGGCGTGGTTGCCGAGTGTGCACGCTACGTACAGTGCGGTCTGCCCGCTCGCGTCGCGTGCGTTCACGTCGAATGCCGCGCGGTACTGCCAGCGACCCGTCCCGTCGCTACAATCGAAAACGGATTTCCGTACTTTACTTCGACATTTTAATTGGGTATTGGACATCGTCATTACCTATTTCCAACGGAACACTACAACAAATCTGGTGAACGGAGTATATGTACGTGTAACTCACATGTAAGTCTTGAGCATGTGTTCAGGGTATGGATATTCTAGCAGCAGCGTGACAAGCGCCGCGTGCCCACCAATACATGCCGCGTGCAGCGGCAGCCATTTCTCTACCGTTTCTTGCTGAAATAAAAGAGACTTAGTTAACAAGTTGAAAACTCATAAAAACAAAAAAAAAATACAGTGACAAATCCCCGATCCAGCCATTTACATATGTAGGCCGTATTGAGGTGGCCTAGAATATTCCCCCCAATCCC
>DWPT01002434.1:0-16185 GCA_018251895.1 Agathymus mariae mariae | reverse complement strand
CTGGCGTACGCTAGAAGGTCGAACGGTGTCGGCGAAATCCGAAATCGGTCGCTGAGAAGATCGTTCAGTTCTAATTATGCCATGAGACCCGAATTCAATATACGTTCTATAATCTTGCACAGTATGGAGGTAATTGAAATCGGTCGATAATAACGAGGTCGACGCTACTGCCTTTTTTGGGCACGGGTTGCACGTTGGTAGGCTACTAGGATTTGGGCACTATCCCAGTCTTGAGAGAGGCGAAACAGACGCGTCAGTGCAGGGACAACTCGGGTGCACACGCCTTTAGTACAACCGCTGGAATTCTGTCAGGACCACTGGCCTTTTTCACATCTAGACACCGCAAGGTTTTGAGAACCTCCTCATTCGTTATGCGGATCTCGATCATCTCGAGATGCCGCAGTGAGGTATTTTTGGTGGTATGATATTGCTGGCATCTAGACGCGAATTGTCGGCAATCAGAGACACGATCAAGTCCGCCTTCTCTTTAACCATATGAGCCAGAGTGCCATCTGGTTTTACCAATGGAGGCCGACAGAAGTTAGTCTCAACCCCTTGGCAAGGCACCAAAAAGCTCTACTGCCAAATGATTGGTCAGAGAGTTTTGGGCCAATGTGTTGAATGCGGTTAAGATTCATCATCTGTAGTGCCTTTTTGTAGGACTTGTCGGCGAGGTCTTTCTTCTTCGAACTGACGTCCGGAGCTTTACAGTAGTGAGCATCAACCCAAGATAAAAACGCATAATGTTTGCACCTCTCCGCCTAAGCACATTCGGCGTTAAACCAAGCGTGAGATTCGCCAGCGACGGGGACGTCAGAAACAGGGATGAAGTAATCCATCGCTTGACGTACAACAATTCGTCTTAATGTAAGACCTACTCTGGGTCGTTAAAGGATTGACGCATTTGATTATATTAATATACTGGATGAGTAACGATTTACAGAGAGGTCTATCACCTTTGATGTCGGATAAAAGCCGTCACAGTATAAACATTGTGTCATTGCGACAGGGTTTTCATACATCTAAAGTAATATTATGAAGAAAGAGTGCGAATTTTGTTATTTTGTGTATAAGCAAATTCAAATTCAAAATCATGTAATCATGTAGGTATTCTGTAAATATACTTATGCACGTAATTTTTTGCTTGTACTACCGTTTCGGAAAGGTGCTTTAACATCGAGAAGAAACGGCGAAGGAAACTCACGTATCAACTTAGGAATCTTATTGTAAAAACGAATTCCAAGCCTCACAAAAGAACGCTGCACCCTTCTAGTACGATATGAAGACGTAACCAAATTACGCCTATTCTTGTTCATTTAATTTTCTTCTTTAAGCGAAAGATAATATCCAGAACCACGCCGCACCTATTTGAAAAATTATTTTGCCATTTGACAGGTTCCGGATGGACATAGGCCATATATCAAGTGTGTTATTATTAATTGATGATCCCGAACGATGTCGGACCCCAGCGGCTGTCTTCGTACTAATGAATACGATAAATATTTACTACTAGCGGTCTCGCCTATTCAAATGTTAACGTCCAACGTTTCTCATCTGTGTCAATCTCTTGTTATCCACAGGAGGTTGTTGGCTATATAGTGTTTACAGTGATACAAGCATCATTTGGCCTTAAAAGATTTTGCACTTTTAACGAGGATTTTAATATTAATTCAGTAAATATTGTTGCAAACGAAACGATAAAGTGATAGCATTTTTATAATAGGCACATTGCTATGTAAAGCAATTGTATAATAAGTGACAACATTTTGAATTTAACACATGTGAAAGGTCAGCGACGTTGGTAAACACTCGAACAAAACATTATTACAATACCGTTTGTCGCTTTACATGTTGCAAATTTACATAGATGCGTTAATAGAACTCTCGCTTTGACTGAATGACTGACGCGTGTGCCATGAACGGTGACATTTTGTACAGGCGTTTCTTGTGTAACGGTGATGAGCAATGAAAAACAAAATTGTATAATATGTCAACGTGTGAAGTTAAAAACTTATATGCTTTAAACATTAACAACAGAGAGAAAAATCATATGTAGATTTGGGCAGTGTTAAAATTAATGCTAATTTTCTTGTTTTATATAAAAAACCATTTATTACAAGATCATAAAAAATTGAACACAAAACAAATTCAACAACCATAGACGTATTATTGACTGAATGTTACATGTCAGTTGATGTAACGCATGGACGTGACTTGACTAGCACGTAAACTGTGACCCATGTCGAAGTTAACCACCGACTAAATATTTGCTCTGCACACAAAAAAATTTCTTTTGAAAAGCAACAAATGTATGATTTCAATTTCAATAAACTGACCTTTATGTAGAATGAAAACTTTTTGCGTAACTATTTAATCTGTGGTTTACTTTAAAAAAATAAAAATTTTACATTATCGCTGTAGATTTTACTGCCAAATCTTTAGTAAACTGAAAGATACCTCTGAAGAATTACATAAAACAAATGTTTTACAACCGTAGTCCAATTTTAGACATTTTGAATAATTTGGCAGTGACATACATGTGTAGCGTTCTATTTGGATCGGTGAAGGGATGTACGTGTAGGGTTTATTAGTGTTGGGGTTGCTCGACGTGTTGTTGGGGCTGGAAGCCGTGCTCGTCGGCTACGAAGGTGACGGTGTAGAGGAGTCCGTCGGGCGCGGTGTACTTGTAGGTGCCGCTCACGGAGATGGCCTTGTGGTCCTCGCTCACCTGCTTCAGCGTGCCCTGCTCTTGTCGCGATGTGCCGTCGCTTGTCTCGAACCTGCGGGAGGGTGTGGCTCAGCCATTGGAGTCGGGAAGCTATGCTATTTTACTCTATTTTTAAACGCTCTATGTAAATATTTTTTTAGCAACTATACATAATGGATCTTTTTAACCGACTTCAAAAAATGTAAGAGATTCTTAATTCGTTTGTTTTTTTTTTTACGTAAGTTACCTCGAGAACTCCGTCATTTACTGACGGATTTGGATATTTCACTATTGGTTTGAGAAGGTGTACTTCCCGTTTGGTCTAAAATTTGAAGGAAAATTCCTTCCTAAGGGTGATAAAAAATGAAACCGGGAAATTCACCTTCTACAAATTGAAGTCTGTTTTTTTTTGGTCAAATATTTACTTGTGTTGTACTAACAATAACTGTTGGAAAAAATATCTCTTTAATATTACATAATGTATTGATATATAATATTATTGTTTATATGCAAATCCAAAAGTGCTATATTTATATTGCGTTATTAAAGCTCACATTGAAGGTATTATTACATTTATTTCACAATCAAATATTAAAAATTTTATACAAAAACGCTTGACGTAAAATGTAAAAATATTTATAAGAGAAAACGCTTGAAGTTAAAAATATAAATATTTCATAAATATAATTAACTTGAAATTTACTCAAAAAAATCATAATGGATTTGTGATATCGTATTTCAGTATACAATAAAGTCACTTTGACACATCTAGTAAGCATTAGTTACTATCTTTTCTAATTTATTAGTGCTGACATAAAGTTTCTAATAAATAAAATGTATTAGCACTTACTCAAAGTTGTAGCCCTCAGGGTTAACATCAGATTCCTGTTTAACGACGTAGGCGGGTGGGGCCAGATCTTGGTGTTGGGGCGCGGCCGCGGCCGCAGCGATGAGGGCAAGAGCGAAAAGCACCTGGGGAAAAAATTAGGGAACTGAATAAAAATATGCACACATATTATTGCTAAATGGGTTTTGAAATAGATTAATATTTAACTTTTTCTTTTCGTGGAGATTGTACATTTGTACGCAGCACCTAAGTTCTAATGAATTATTGTGCTAATGAATTATCGAATTAAGTAAGAATTTGACTGAAAAAAAACTAAGAAAACAAACTACGCACACGGTAACTACATCGTATCGAAATACATATCTGTTGTTGAAATATTTACATATATTAAACGTTGCTGTACTTACGAATTTTTGCATTTTTGCGAGGTGTATAAAAATATTAATACGAAAGAAATACTGGCAAGTTGCTGCTCTGCAGACGGGTGTTGAGTGTGCAGAAAGAGGCACGTGCTGGCATTATAAATGGTAAAACTAATCGATGACAAAACTATCTTCTGCGATGCGACCATGCAACGCGGTGCTAATGAAGAGAGACCAATGTTCCACAAACACAACTGGTGCTAAATCGTATTGCGATACGCAACAATTTGATACGAAAATTCTGTCAAGGAAAATGATTTATGTTGTATGCCAGTTTATTGAAGTGTTTTCCTTGAGTACGACTAACCAGACCAAGGTAATTACATGAACGACATGACTTTTGTGTCTCATCTATATATGACAAATATTTTTTGGAAAGCGCCCCTATTTAACGTTGATATTTTGAATTATTAGATGTTCTACAATATTGCAAAATAAACCTCATAAATTGTTGAGCCAATCTCTATCGTACATAGATTAAACTAAGTTGCTAACCGAGTAGCAACCGGGTTCAAATCCTACACGCACTTCCTAATTGTTAACTTACGTGTGTAATAGAAATTAATCATTTGCTTAAATAAAGAAAAACATTATAAGGAAATAAGCATAAGTTAGAGTTCTCCATAATGTTCACATAGGTGTGGGAAGTCTGCTTGTCGGCAATTGATCAACGTGGTGGAGTATGATCCATGCACCTCACATTGTGAGACGGTCCCCTAACCCAGTAGTGGGATACTGGTACGTTATGATGATGACGATCATGATGACTTGAGTACAGTATTGGATAAGAGATAAAAATATTGTAAGGAAAAAGTTTTACATTCACTTTATGCCATGGAACTATACAAAATCACACCTACAATTTTTATAAAGTCTGCCAAAACTATTTCGTTTTGTCGCTTTACATAGATACCTTGCACTACTCCAACCAGTAGTGAGCTTTATGAATCCAATGTGCCGTAAAAATAAATTAAAATACGCATTTGAACCTCTGTAGATTGAGAAAAAACTCTCTCATTTGTAAGTAATCTCTTCACATTAATTACAGTGACATAGGAAAAAGTCCAAAGGAACATAAGTCTTTTTTATATAATTATATGCTTTTATGTATACAACATATAACTTATCGTTTGTTTAGGTCCTGTACGCAGTGATGAGAGGAACCACCGGTACCGACATCGAAGGGCTGACGCTGCCAGTGGACGAGGACTTCGATCCCAACGTCCAGCTGGACAACCTCGGACCTAAAACCACGCCCGCCTCCACAATCGACGTCAAGCTCTGGGCGCAAACGGTAATGTATTTCATGCATAATATTTGTATAATCGACCTGAAACGTTCAGTTCGATACTACTTTTCGAACACAAGGGTGTTAGTGTTTCTTTTGTTGGTAAACTGTATTTTTTAACGGTTTATTGGTAGCAGTAATATTAGTTTGTACCAAAATGTAATCACGCACTCACGCCCGTAATAATGTAACTTCACAAACCCCGGAAAAACCATTTATATGTTAAGTCACTACTAAATCTTACGCATCGTCATACAACTAACAGATCTGCACGCAACTGGTGGTGTTCCTCGGGCACTGGCCGCTGTGGGGCGGGTGCCAAGTGACGTCGAGCGTGTGCGAGCAGCAAGACAGCGTCCCACCGCTGGGCGCCGAGCTGGCGGCGCCCGTGCTGACCGCGCCGCACGTGCAGCTCATGCGGCTCAGCGACGCGACGCTCGCATCCGTGATCGAGCTGCCCGCGCTCGACGCGCCCCAGGGCGGCACTACCCCCGGTAATCGATTAATTTAATTACGGATGTGTTTTATGACAAAATGACTTGTATGGACAAGCATTGATGGATTTAAATTAGATGTTGACTGTTAATTTTTTCCCTTTATGGACTCTGAACTTCAATTTGATGTGATTTGATTGTGGAAACTTGTTAACTTTAATAAAGAGAAATTCTAGACTGAGATTTAACATTTCAAGTTTTATATTTTTTTTCTATGCTCCATTTCTTTATACTCCAAAATCTATGTGTGGCTCAATTGATTAGTTCGGTGACTCCGCAGGACTGATGACGTCGGAGCGGCAAGTGCGCGTGATCCTGCGCGACATAGCGGGCAAGGCGTGTTGGGACGCATCCGCGCTCTACTACGACCCGGCCTGCGCCGGCGCCGATGGGCTCGAACCTCTGCCCTTGCCGGAAATGTGAATATAACACACATCTATTTCAAAACTCCATGAATAAAATCAATTTTGTGTCTGTTGTACTTCAAGTGGGAAAATTATCGAAGATTTAAGACATTACCTAAACCTTATTTGTATAAAGGTGGCCAACGAGCGGAATAATTTGTCGTAGATCATGGCTTTAAATGGTTACCGTCTAAGTAACGTTATTGACGCTTCGACGGGCAGAAATGAAGCTTTGAACTTGAACCGTCTTTTTTTTAACTGGTCCTTCGAACTACAAAATAAACATGTTAATAATAATATTGATTTTAGAAATGTGGCATCTAAACACGCTATGAATTAATTACACATAAGTATCGCCGCTATTGAGCTCGCTTGTACGAAGGCCGACCACTTTCAAACGAAGCGTCCTTAAACTAGTGTCTCATCCGTTGCCCAGCAGAGTGGATCACGAGCACCTATTACACTGTAAATATATTGGATTGTTAGAGTTTGAATTCGATTCTAGCGTGGATTGCCCGCGGGACAACACGCTGTCGTCCCTACCGCCTCCTCTGCCGCCGGACCTGCTTCCAGACTACAAGAATTCCCCACCGGACAAGCACCAATTGGATCATGTAAGAGCTGTCAAACGTTCCGTTGTTCATTGTTGAGATACTTGTAGCAGATATGTAAGGTGAGAAGAAACTGATTACCAAAAATACACTGCCACGTACCGACGAGCCACATGCCTTGTCGATTTATCTATATTGGTCCTGTAGAAAATAGGACACTTTCAACTTTTGTATAATAGAGTAATATTATTTTTGACATGTTCTTTAAATTGTACTTGGCCGCTTAAATATACTGTGAGTCGGATTGATTGTATGTGTCGTCTGAATCATAAGCGCGTGCACAAAAAACATATGAGAACGGTCCGATCTTTTAGATCTTAGAGTTTTAGTTGAAAATGAGTTGTATGCGTGTATAATAGGTGTTATCGTACATCGGTCACACGTCGCCGGAGGTGACATGCGGGCGGCGGCTGGACGAGGCGGGCGCGTCGCCGCTGCCCGCGGGCGCCGAGGACGAGCTGGTGTGCGCGCTCGTGGCGCATCGCAACGCCGAGCGAGCGTACCTCGCCGCTAGGGACAGGTGCACACAGGCCTTGCTCTACATAACTCCATACATACATTGACGTATCGTGTTACCGAAAAGCGTTGTGTACAAGCACATTATAATAAGACATACACCCCACACTATATTATTTATTTTGGTAGGATCTTATTTGACAAAGCTTGTGGCATCATCGTATCGTCATTTTACAAGCTTTAAATTATGACTTCGATATTAGTGTATCTATTTTAAAAACTTTAATTTTTATTTTCGAACCAATTATAATATATTGTTGACATATTTGTTAATTTGAGTTCAGTTCCTATAAAATAGTGAAATGGACAAACACATTTATATACATATACCCGGTGTAGGAACCGGCCCACGTGTCATCAATAATAGTATAATATGTGGTTTGGTTTCCTGTGTTTCTAATCATCTAGATTCATTTAGAATTTAAAGATTTGCATGTAGTTAGGACTCAGGGAATGATATTGTCTTTCGGGACATTATAGTAGTGACGAGGAATCGGACACGGGCGACTGGGGCTCGGTGTCGGGCGGGGGGGTGTCGTCGGGAGCGACGGCGGTGCCGGGCGCGGGGTCGTCGGGCGCGTTTGCTCAGAGCCGCCAACTGCTGAGCCAGCTGGGCGTGCTGGCGCCCGCCCGACGGGCACACGCGCACCTGCTTCGTCGCTCGGACCGACTGCTGCGCGAACTGAGGAATCTTGATGCGCAGAGGTATGTCCGACTAATTTTTTTATCATACTATTTCCATGTATAATTTAAATTATACAAATGGAAAGGAAGACCTTTTCTCGAGTTATAATGATTTTTTTTAAGCTCAAGAGCTCATATTTATGTTAAGGATGAATAACATTTTGCCGATTTCGAATATGGTTACGGATACAAAATTATTTCGGTTTATCCATTGTTTGGTTACGGATATTAGATGATTTACGACTTGGAAAAAAATATATATAATGTATTTACAAATTTTGTCTTTGTTTCTAGGTTTTATGTGGTATTATATCGCAGAAAAAAGAAAATTAAAAATTAAATAATAAAAACTGTCTAAAATGTAAACGACGCGACTCATGTTTCGAATCGGGTAAGAGTGAATCAGGCATTGGGGTTTTAATTAAAACTCTGCCTCTCTCCGAAATTATCCAAAACTTATCTGGTTTCGGTTTCGGATATATTTTTATTTAGAATATCCCATAGTTTCGGTTACGATTACACTCCATTTCGTTCCATTACATCCCTGATTCATATTTTATATAAATAATCATGGGAAAATGATTTACGATGGAAAAGCCATAACCACTGATTATTTACGGTACGTTATGGTACATTATGACGATGTATGTGTTGAAAGCGTAAACTTGAAATATAAAGTTAATGGTGGAGTTGATTTCCAGAACAAAAGCTATCATAACATCTGTCAACTAGTGTGACATTTGTCACGATATCAAGATACACCTCCAAGAGCCGTACATTAAATATATCTACTTATTATATAACCTATGTAAGATGTCTGACAAGATTTATACCGTGAATACAAGATGGTATCTCAAAGATCGATTGGGCACTAGCTTGATTAACATTTTCAATGTATAAGACATAATAAACGTGTCATTAAAAATGTAATTCCAATAGCAGGTTTAATACGATTCCAGATGCCGTGAGACCCATAAGGTGGCGGTGATATACGTGGGCAAGGGGCAGGAGACCCGCAACGAAATCCTGTCGAACCGCTGCGGCAGCCCCGCGTACGAAGCTTTCCTCGCAGCTTTAGCCTGGGAGGTAACAACTGACATAATTGTATTCATTATATTATTGTAAGTTTTATTCAGAGGAACATTCCCATCTGAAGTGTCTCTAGGCATACAGATGTGGACTTGGTTTTTATTTTTTTGTGATTATCTTTAGTTACAATGAAAAATTTTCATATGTTTTTATTGGTCATTGGTATAAGAATAATAAACAAAATAGTGAGCCTGTAAATATGCGCTGTATGGGTGGGTGGAGTGTAAGTGGCCCAGAATATAATAAAGTCTTCAACTTTCTCCCAGACAGGGTATACTTTGAAAATTGCTCTGATAAAACCTTGAGATAATAATTGTAATATCACAGTGAAAATATTGCTATTGACATGTTTTGATCGTATAAAGGGATCACTTTTTTAACATCACCCTTAAACAATAAATCACAAATGGGAATTACTTGTAACACGCGGTAACTAAAATGGTACCGGCCGGCAGGTGGAGCTGGAGAGTCATGTGGGATTCGCGGGCGGGCTGCGCGGGGGCGGTGGCGGCGGCGTATCGGCGCCATACTGCGCCACGCCTTCGCTCGAGGCGCTCTTCCACGTTGCCACCCGCATGCCCGCCGACACTCCCGACAACATACTCAACAAGGTAAGAGACGTCTCCGTGTCTGATGTAGGAATATATTGCAGCCCACACTGCTGCTTAAACGAACCAATGCTGGTGACGGTTGTGGTAAAAATTGTTTCTTTTTTTGTTTTTTTTGTTTGGTTCTTTGTGATTGTCAAAATGACTTGATCTCACCACAAGCGATTTATGAAATAATTTAACCTTTTATATGTAATGTTTTGATTTTATGTATTTTGTATTTATACCAATTAAGGTATTTCCCAGAAAGTAGTAGTAAAAAACTGGTACTTTCAGCATCATCACAGGACCTACCTGGTTTCTCGTCAGCATGTAATATTATCTGAGAAAGGCGTGTAATATAAATTCTATATTAAAATGAACTTTTAGACTCGTCACTTGGGCAACGACGAGGTGCACGTGGTATGGAGCGAGCACTGGCGGCCGTACAAGCGGGACACGCTGCCCACACAGTTTTGTGACGTACTCATCGTGCTGTACCCGTTGCCGGGTGGCCTGCTGCGCTGCACCGTCTCCAGGAAACCAGATGTAAGACAACCACCCGCGTATCTTACACAACCAAATGATATAGGTGATAGTATCAGGCGTTTCCTTGCGGAAATTCATTGTTATTAAATTAGTATTAGTTTACTTTGCAACAATCCTCAAGCACAATGTATGATGGTATATATACTTCTATATATGCATAGCGGTCAAACCAAGTGAAAGGCAATAGTCGTGCACTCTATCCAAATGTAGCTTAGCAGACCCCTTTGAGAACATTCAGATACCTTCAAATATGTCACACCTGACCGTGCTTTCCTCCACTGAAGCAAGTGATAATTATTAAGTTCGTGACTTCAACAAGCAGAGGTGCGTGCAGGACTCACTCGGGGCCTGTCGCTCTCTTACAATATCGTTTATTGATCTACTTACATTTGATCATTTATATTTCTGCATTTCGACTCAATCCACGGCCGACGGGAACTTGTCAATATTTCGACATACAGACTTTTTTATTTCTTCATAAACTTCCTACGCCTGTATTGTTACGGGAAAAAAAATTATACTTCGACTTATTTGTATTGTTTTTGAGATATAACTTTTGGTAATATTTGGACATTGCAGATCTGTTATATCGTCATTTCGAATATGTCAACTTATTCACTCCATCCACGGATCCTCTAATTTTTATCGTTGTCTTAAATATAAAGGCTCAGATTTTTTACTTTAAGTAAAATTTATAGCATTGTAATTGTGAATATTCCTTTTACATATGTTAAACTTTGTGGCAGGTGGGCGTGTTTGGACCGATATGGGAGGAGAGTGTTGTGCGCGTTAGTTGCGGTGCGGCGCTTGTGCGCGCAGCGGCGTTCTCGGGCGGACGTGCCGTGCGCGCCACCATGCCGCTGTACCAGCACGCTTACAGCGAGCGCGCGCGGGACCTGCACGCACTCGTCGCACACCACACGCAGCCTACCACATTCGAACACTTCGTCACTCGACTACGGGAACCGCTACCGCCGCAAGCGCAGTCGCCCACGCAAACAAATACCGGTTGAACTACCCTTTTCTTATATTAGTAGAAGCTGGTTAGACAAAAATATTAGTTAATAATTTGGTTGATTATCATCAAAAAAGAAAAACACAGTCTCTTGATATTTGACAGATTTCTTTACACCCCTTTGGTGATCTTTATGGAGAACGTTTAGATGTGTAGGTTTTCTCTCATTGCTTCCATAACCTAAGGAAGTGATAATTAATATTTAATACGCCCATAACTTGGATAATTCAGAGATGTATACAGATTTGGAATTTGGGATTTCGTGTACAAATCGCTAGGTTGTTATTGGCTATCATTGATTTTTTTATATATTTATATAAATATTAATATTTGTTAATGACTACAAAGATTACACCTATCCCTAATTCTAATTTCATATTATAATTTTCAACCACGTAACTAATTCAACTTGAAATGAAGAAAAAATTTACACACTGTACCCTATAATGTGAAAATACTTCATCTATACGTTATTTACAGAACAAAGTAGCGGGCGATTAGCGAACGCGCTTTTAGACCACGGCGCAAACGCGTGGAGCGGCGCGGGCGAGCCCCACACGGTGTCGCCGCGCCCCACCAAGCGTCTCGGTCCCTTCAAAAGACCCCTGACACACCAGCCCGCGCCTGCCCCTGCTTCGGCACCCGCGCCAGCGCCCGTCCCTCGACGCAACCGGTGAGCGGCTAAACAAAACTGCTAACATCTGATAAACTAATAAAATATTATTGAATATCTCCACCACTGATTACTTTGTTATAAACGCACTGGACAGGCTATGGTGATTACACTTGATGTTGCATTCTGGTCACATCGATCGAAATGAGAGCTTACGAATGACGTTGGGAGAAACAGAACAAGTTGTAAAAAAATTAAGTGGTCTCATTTTAATGAAATCTTTCATGAAGTAGGTCGACAGAGATGACATGAAATATCATTCATTGTGAGTTTTACAAGGATAATTGGTACTATAATTATCATTCATTCCGTCATAATAATATTTTGTTTCATGTTAAAACAACGCTAAAATGACTCTAGACAGTGTTGACTTATTTAGACATTATAGGCGATGGACTAGTAAGTGACTCTGATAGAAGTTTGGTGGACTTTTTAAGAAGGAGGTTATTCCTTGTATTTATCTTTGTTAATTAAAGTAATCCAGAAAAGATGTGCTATTTTCCATGGTTATAGTGTAGCATTGTCTACTGGCAACTGTAACCACCCCCAAACAGTGTTATTTTAATAATGCTCCAAATTGCTTTTAACATTCGAGTGTAATTCATAAATACCTGGGTTAAATTGAGGTTGATAACTGAAGTTTTCTTCAATCACCATCCACAACTTAAATTCTGATGTTTGCTTAATTGTTTGTCTCAAATGCCTTCACTTGTTAAAATATACTATAATAATTAAATATGACTATGTTGTCCAAAACGTCAAAAGATGACAGGCCATGTGTTTTTATTAACCGCTTACTGCTTACTATAGCAATGGCAAATAACTTTTTTAAGGAGTGTGTTAAAAATAAAAGTTTACGAGAAATATTACATTATGACTTTAGGCAGGTAACTTAAAATGTTTATGTAAGTCTTAGGTTTGCTGACAACTATCATATTTATCTTACTATATTGTTATATATAAAACACTTCTAGATGCGCCACCCACCCACAGACGCAACCAACCTGTTAGTTAGCAAAGTACTTAAACCATTTAAATAATTTTACTAATTCTAAAAAAAACTAATTACAAATCACATGCTACAATTTCTATGTTGTATGAAAATTGTAATATTGACTTATTTAACTGACTTGTAATAAAAAAAAAAAACTACTTTTAGTCTATTTCTGACAGATTTTTACAATGTCAGAACAATTTATAATCTGATTCTGTATTATTCATTGTATAGTAATATATATTTAGAAATAGAATATACTTGTAAAAAATACAGAGGGTTTTATAAACTTTGAATTAACTTTTCATTTACAATTTTGATAATTGCAAGTTTATGTACTTTGTTACATGTCGGTATTATTAAAAAGTACTTTTCGTACAATTGTATAATTATGTTGTTTGCCAATGTGCTCTATTTTAACGTTAATATAATCATCTTGATGTTGTTCTAAGCATCTCCTTAAAAAATAGGAAACAAGAAAATTACATTTTCAATCCCTTCGACCTGGAACTAACAAAGATAAACTCATTTAAACATTTTAATCTTAGTTGTAACTTTATGTTTCTTATATCCATAACCAATTTATGTATTTTATAAATTAATGTGAGCTAGATGTCCTTCTTGTCCTTTAGGGCAACATGTAATTTAAAAATGTAATCCGCCATCTGGTTTTAAAATTAAGTTCATCATTAAAATTGATTAGTTGTCTCCATTCTATGAAGATTTCAATGAAATGACAATGAAAATGTCAAAAAATTACTTCACAAATATGTCGCAGACACTATTAAAGTAATTAATGACAATGTTTTCTGTATAAATCAATGACAGTAGTAGATGTATTTGCATTATTATGTATTATGGTGCATATGGATTTAATTAAAAACACCAGTATGATATTAAAGCTGCCTTAAGCTAATACCGTACCTATATGCTTTTGATGTAAATAGTGTACCTCTTTAAATATATGAAGTCACACACATAGTCATATACAGATTGGCCAGCAAGTTGTGGAACGAGAAATCAGTGTTAAGTTAGAAAATTATGTTGTATAATATGATTGTAGTTACAGAAAATTAGAAATAGAATAATTTTTCGGACATTTACAAATACTTTTATTGTGACCTTATCAAAATGTTTTCGTCCTGTTCGTATTATTGGAAGTTTAAACACACGCCATAATAAAAGACATATACTAAAAACATGCTTATTAAATCTTTATCATTTAACAGCGTCATCTAGTCGCTTGCAAATAGTGGCAGACGACTATTATAATGCAGAAAAATAATCACAAAATTAATGTAGCACCCGAAATATAGTGTATCAAAATGTTTTGGCAAATTGTATATTTCACTCAAAAACGGTTGCTATGTAAATAAAATAATTATCTTGCAACACAATTTGCTGGTCAGATATACATAAATATTATTAACATAATATTAGCCGAGTTTATGGTGTGAGTGTGCAGCGGGTGAAGTATCTCTTATTTAATAAGACTTAATTCGTCCAATGGGAGATTGACGACGTTACGATGGACTTAAATGAAATTTTATGTACTTAATTTAATAATTTATTGTGTAACTTAATTAATAATAGTGACATGCATTTAAATTTTAATAGGTTCGCTTAATACAGCCTTATCATATGAGATTAAAAGAACGAGTTGGTTGACAGCCAAAGAAACACGTGTTTATACAACTTTATTTACAAATATTCATACAATAATAAAATGTCTTAAAATTTGGCACAACAATAGAAAGTATTATAAGAAATGTCATGACATACAACTCGAATATTATAATTTATCTTGTATCACATCAATTAATAACCAAAAACTACTGTTGTTAACTGCTTCAATTCTGAAAAAGGTGTTATTTTGGTAAAAACAGTGCATTGATAATGTCTGTAAATATGTAAACTAATTATAAAGCTTTAACTTTTGTAAGTGTTTTTGTCTTATTATTTATTTATTTGAGATTGATGTTTAACTTACATTAGGTATAGTAATTGCTGCACCCACTAAGTACCTTTATAGCCATAATAACCTTTTAAAATTACTACTTTAATTAAAACAATTGTTTCTTTTTCTCACAATTCTGAGACTACTAATTCCCATGATGGACATTTAAATCTTTTTTAATATTAATCATTTTTTTTTTATTGAATTAAAAATTGTCTGTCGATAAAAATCCACATGCTAAGATTAAGATGGTGTTTCTGAAATAATTTTTTAGTTTTGAATAGTTATCACCAAGTGGCATATAGATCAAAGATTTTCTAATCTAATCTTGTGTTTAATACACGTTTAATACATAATAATACATAGCTATTAATAACATTGGAAATATTCAATATGGGAAATGGTATTTCCAAATTGAAAGAATTATGTCTATAATTTTTTACTTTTCCAAATAAATATATGATAATGTTGCTTTTAAAGAGAAAAATAATGCAAATTTGTCATTGCTATTACAGAGTACTGCTCTACTTCGCATTGCACTACAAACTAGTGCTTATTTCATTCATTATTCAAAATTATATCGGTTACATTCCAGAACCTCAAAAAAATGAGTTTTGGTGGAATTGTAAATATTAATGATTGAAATAATATAACACCCTCTTTGATAGCATAGTGTAAATCAATCTGCTTGCATTTATATATATTTGTGTATGAATATAGTGTTAAAAAACATGAAAGCATTCCATTATACTTGTATTAATTTTTCAGTATGAGTTATTTATAAATTATTATTTATTAAAATGTAATGTATTCCACTTTTTATTTTAAAACAGTATTTATAGGTGTTAAGACTGACAAGAATTATGTATTAAAATGCTAAGTATTACATAGTATAACTATATGTATTGCCGACAAGTCATATTATGATAATTAATTTCTGCTACTTTATCATGATGTATCATTTATATCTTGATAAGGAATTTAGATGTCACATATTTAACAGAAGTATGTAGGTAATACAGATATTAATCCACAGACTTAAGAAATTTAACCAAAATTTTATATGTAAAACATTAAAAATAAAGTTATATAACTTTTAACAGAGTTTTATTTAACATTTTTATGGTTAAAATACCTATAAAATTCCGTATTTTTTCACACGTGAATATTTATATACATGATTAGGATTTTGGTAGCTTATACATGCCACCTTGTAAAACAAGCTGATGAGTTCTCACTTTGGTATCCAAGAACTGTCGAAGCTCTTGTAGATTGCATTCAGCACCTGGAGCCTGTGACGCAAACATCTTCAACATCTGGTGTATCCGATCTAATGGTAAGGAGTCCA
>DWPT01002433.1:0-16187 GCA_018251895.1 Agathymus mariae mariae | reverse complement strand
TAATTTTCATCCCATTGTATACTCTTTAAGCTGTCGGTTCTTAGTGGTTTTTTTTTAAATTAGCTACGTGTTTATTTATTGCGGTACCTACAAAATCATCTAAAACTTTATTAACTAATCTGTTGATAGAACATCAATTGTTTTCGCTTATTATAAGTCTATGCTTGATATCAATCCTATGTGATAGTTGATAGTGATGTAGCTTTAGATCCGTGATACCTAAAGTGGGCTATATCGACCTCCAAGGGTTGACAAAGAGTTACAAAGAGTCCGCGTCAGCGGTAAAAGAAATGGGGTCCATGAGATGTAAATGGCCATCCATGATAATGAATCTTATTTAGACAGGTCGTGACTTTAATTTTGTCTTTCCATGGATTAATCCATCTTTCTATACAAATAATAGGTACCTGTTGACTTTCATATATAACACGTATTTCTATCTGCATAACTTACGTTGTAATTTTCTCTGCATGTAAGTTTTATATTGTAAAAAGTGTTTTTCCGCGGTAAATTGTAGCCTGTGTCAACTTTGAGTTGTTTGAGTAGTCGAGAAGGTAAAAAAGTTTTGAGAGCTCTGCCTTAGATGTTAAGGCGTGCTAATAAAAAACCTATCCACTCTTGATTTAGAGTCATGCAATTATTAACTTTATTTGTTTTCTCCCCGGAGCAGATCCATTTCTCTGAATATCGAATGTCCTAGATATGATACACATAACATAACTTATAAATATGCCAAGTTTTAGTTTAAGCGAAAGAAGGCGGAATGCTAATTCATACATCAACAAGCTTTTAGGCGATCTTGATAAATCTACCTGTCGGTGTTTTTATAGTAATAAAAATTTAAAGAATGAGCGAACATTCGAAATGTAACTTCGTCCGTAGAGAGTTTATAATTAAACTTGTTTACTACTTGTGACCCTACAGTGATTTGTTTCGGAATACGGGTTTTAGGAGAATCAAAATCGTGGAACTACAATAAGCAGTTCAATAAAAAAGTGACTTTGACTCCGAATTAAGTCTTAGCGTTGTTGTATCTGTTTTCTAGATGTCAAATTAATTACTACATTGAAAACTATAACAGATGGTCACGAGTAAGTAAAAGTCTCTTTTTTGAATTTCTTATCCTTGAGAACTGGGCAAAATTGTCAAATGGTTGCACTGTTAATAACATTGGAACAGGGATAGTCTAGGTGACTGTTCGATGCACAGAAACTCCTGCACAGGGGTATCAAAGTTCGAATCAACTTACAATTAAAATTGGACGCGTATTAAAATTCAATTATCACCTACTTGTGTTAAACGAATCATCGTCAGAGGACGCGAGGAAAGGTTTATGAGGGCTGTCAATCCTCCTTATTGTGGAATATAGTTTTCACTAAATTATTGTAATGATAATATGATTTTTGTACCTAAAATACTACACAAACGTTTAAGTACATTGTTCCCCTGTGTCGTTGGTGGCATAGACCGCAAACAACAAACGTTTGTCTGTTAAATACATATACGCATATCTATCTGTTAAGCCTGGGATTGGTGCAATGCCAGTCAAAACTATTACAAACAGGATTATTAATAAAAACATTAATGATGATACGAGATATTGTAGACATATATAAAGCATTGTTGTAATCTGGCAACGTAAGTTCATAATCTTAATCAACAAAACTTTCATAATAAGCAACAAACCGGCGGTCAAGGGCATTTTTTTTCACTTTTGGCTTGAGTTTTCAAGTCTGTTTCTTCTTTTTTCCTATTCGCTTTTTTAGATAATTCGTATGTCTCTGATATTACTGTTATAATTCCCGTTCTGCGAACATTTTAATAAACCTGCCCCTGATTTTTTAATTTCTTTCGCTTCGACTCACTTGGATCTGAAAGAAATCCCTACTTAGTTATACGACTGCATTTTATGCAAGTTATTTTCTACCACTATGTCAAGATTTGTTATGGATTGTGTAAAAAAAAGGAATGTAATAAATAAGACGATAAGCCGTATGATAATTGGTTCAGCCAGGTCACTTCGTGCCGCGTTTTTCTACGCTGAGTTGGGGAGTGTGCGTCCCCGGTCCCTGCCACGCAGGGGACGTGGAGACGATAATCAAGGATGCCATTAAACACTACCAGCACAAGATCGGCGTGGCCGTCAGGGTCAAGGTGGACGATATCGATTGTCACACGCGCCACAGCGGCAAGTGGTGGGAGAAGTGGATGGAATTACCTACACTTGTAACGCTGTGAGTAAAGTTCAAATACATGTACACATTTTTATTCTTAACTAGCAAATGCTCTCGCTTCGCTTCGGAAAAACTAACTTAAGCATCTGCATTTTTTCGGGTTATTCTCGTTCTGAGAATTTGAAATACATATATTAATTCATAACTTTTTTATTTATGGAGGGAATACAATGAAACAAACTTTAAGTATTAAGTAATTCTGACTGCAATACATAAGTGAAAACCAGAATGAAATCGATCAAGCCGTTTCTGAGATTAGCGGGAACAAACGCACAGACAAACAGACAAAAATTCTAACAACTATTGTTTAATTTAATTTAATTTAATTATTATATGTATTATATTGTATTATTAAGAGAAAATACCCGTTTCTCTAAAACCACGAAACCTATCAACCTTAAGTCTAGTTGTGTCAACCTAAACAGTGATTGAATTTTGCAAGATAATATCGCTGGTAACTACATTCTTGGCAAGCTGTTGACATTACCATTGTAAATCAATGACGTAAATGTAAATGTGATGATATTGTTAAATATATGTAAAAATATATTTATTGTAGGGCGTTCTACGGCGTCATTGTTTTGATAGTGATCGTTGCGACACTACTGGATTATTCGAGTAGAGATAATGCAGAAGAGGTTGAAGATGATAAAGGAGAATCTAATGAACCCAAGGCAGCATCTGTTGATGGTCAAGAAGGAAGCGGAAATAATGAAAAAAAGTCAGGTAAGTGTTACATGGATTTAGTTAAAGCAAAGAAACAGGTCAAGAATATAAGCAGAAAAATATTGCTTGCTTAACCTAATTTACAAAATTACCAGTATCCTGACCTTTACTGAAAGTTTAGGTCTTGTAAAAAGGTTTTTGAATATTTAACTTAGTCCTAAAATCACTGAACTACATGCTTCAAATCATTCACTTCATATTGCAAAGTTGTTGTCCGGTAGACTTGACAAAAGCTAGGTGTGATAGACATAGACACTCGTGATTCTATAAAGGTTCAGGCTTTTGTGGGATGCCACCAAAATTATATTACGACTGTAGATGTTCTAAAGAAGTCTTCATTTTTTAAAATTTTGCTTTCAAAGTATTATTTGCGCAGTGGTTAGGAAGAATGCAGCACTTAAAACAATTTCCCTAAAAGCTCTAGATCGACAGTGCAGTGCAATTATCGTTTAGATTTTATTCATTTTAGATATCTGTTTTTATTTTTAGCTTGGAAATTTGTGAAAGATTATTAATGTTAGGGATGATCACAATATTCTCAAAGATACCTGTAACTGAAATTCATATCCAGATCCGAAATTTCACATCCATAACATTCCTATTAGAGGCACAGTAAGAACTTTGTGGGTTTGTATATATATGGAGGGTAACGCCTGCAACCGAGGCATCTATTTGAAAAAATATTTTACTGAATGTGATAATCTCAAAAACTAAAATAAAATAACAAGGAGAGTTATTAGTGTTTGTGAACGTAAAATTCCAGTACCTTGAAGCTAAGCCACTAAGCCAGGGTGGGTGATTAATATAATTTAAATATATATATTCACATAATTAGCACGTCAATATGACAGACTAATGTATATATTTTTGAGACTTACCACGTATTACTCAAAATTATACACTATTAATCAAGTGGGCTTTAGGCTTTTAAATTTGATAATATCTACATACTATATTCACTACGTTTTAAATGCGTTAAAATTTTATTATGAGCATGTTGAAATTTATGTAAAGTGTTGCGAAAACTCCATTGCCGTTTTATGCTTCTAATCTCTATTTTATGTTGTACTTGGTCTTTCAAAATGTTGCCAAAGTTGTTCCTGGGGCAATAAAAACGTGACAGGAAAGCTCGCTGGGATTCAAGGTGACGCTTTCGTGTGTGTTAAAGGAAGCGAAAAATAATTATACACTCTATTGAGTGTGTTATGCATTATGATCACTGAACCATTAAAAATCTCCATATTTGGAAAGATGTATGGTTTCTATGTATAGTTAAGTAGCAACTGGACTGGATGTGATAGTGCAGTAGTTTGAATGTCGATCTCATACGGACAGCTAGGATTCAAATTTTGCAAGCACTACAATTTTTTTTAAAAAACTTGTTCTTTATCTATATTATATGAGAGGAAAACTTCGTTTAGTGATATGACAGTTAAGTGAAATTAAAAACAATGCAGTCCACCGAGTAAGTTACTGCGAAACGTGGCCACCTGCAACCAGTCTAAAAAAAGACCGTCCTAATTAAAATTAGAAACAAAAGAATTGCCCACACTTAACAAACACTTTTCGAACTGTAGATAGATTGTAACTGATTTCTTCAAAGCACGTGAAATATTGTTTACCTGGTGTTGACCCACAGCTTCATGGTATGGTATGGGTATGGTGACATTTTTAGTAAATTTAAAAATAATTAAATATGACAGCATATATATTCGCATTAAAGTGGGTTGCGAGTGACTATTGATAATGAGGCGTTACATCTGCAACTTAAGTGAAATCGTAACTATCTCAAGGCCGATGCGTGCTGTTGTACTTGAGTTTGGTTGCAGATGTCCATGGAATAAGGTCAGTGAGTCCGTAAAAGTATGTCAGTGAAAATATCTCCAGCGTGCATCAGTTCTTCTTTATTTATGACCTGTAGTGACCACGCCATATGTTCAATGTTCATCTGATATCGCGCTTCGATTCGGAAACTGGTTTCAGCGCAAATACTGCGTGTTTTCATCTCGAGTGTGCTACCAGATAACCGCTACGGTAGCAACGACTGGTTTTCGTGTTCAATGTGTAAAGTTGCATCGGTCGTGGATTTTGCAGGTGTTTTAAAGGGTTCTGAATTTAATTTTTATTTATTACATTGCAATTTTGTTTCTCCGTTGTACAAAAAAGTTTGCCGGTTTTTTCGTTTAGCCAAATCAACATGACTTCTTCACACGTATGTCATTTTAGATGTTACACGGATTAATAACTTGTAAACAACTCTAAGGTCCTCGTAATTATAAAATGCGAACGTAAAGTTGATCTTGTGAACTGTATGATAAAAGAAACATATTAATACTTATTGTTTATTATTTGGTTTAATTTTAAACTTTATCAGCAATTGTAGTTATTATCCCGATTCAATGCTATTTTTAAGAATTGTTGTAATGTCAAAGAGTACTTTTGTGCACACGTTAGCATTGTTTTAGTTTGAGTTTTGTTTGTCGAGATCTTAATACAATAATAAAAACCTCAGGAAATGTGTAACGGTTCTCAGGTCCGTTTCGTAAATCTTTCCGAGTAGTAAAATCAGCAACCACCGGTAAACGCTGGCAGATTTTATTTACGTTATAAATCGGATCGGTAAAATTACTTAATAACATAAATATTTTGTTTCATTATATTAGCGACCGCTCCGACTTTGCACGGGTGCAATTTACTTCTTAGCAAAAGCGTTGTTCGTCAGTCAATCAGTCAGTTCGTCGAGAAAGGATTTAGCCAATCGAATCATTCACTGAACAAAACGGTCAAACTGAAAGCGAATTTTCGCACTATTCTGCTGAATTTTCTTAAAAAAAATATATGTTCTTGTCCTCGTAATAATTACGAACACAACGAAAAAAAGCCATATCGGTCGGGCCATTTTCAAGTGATGAACTTTCATTGCGAAAATTGAATGCGGCAAGAGTATGTGTTTCTAATAACCCATATATATCGAAAACCATTAAAAATCTTACCAACTCCAGATTCTACTTTTTATAACAAACTATTTTCAAACAGATCTGGTACAGGAACTTAATAATTCGTAGGTAATATCCAATCGCATATAAAAGTCATTATTATAATAATTTGATTGTGAAAATGACTAAATTTCCATTATTGATACATTCCAGAAGTCATAAAAAATTAGAGAATAATTAGCATTAAAGCATATTAGAAACTGTTACAGAATTAGAGCCCCATTTGCTTTACTAAATGCTGACGAGTGTAGCATACGAATTATCACTGACCGATCAATCCAATTATATCTGTCTGTTGGAGTGACAAAATTTTTTGGCAGACGTAAAAGATTTCTCAGAGCGCGACGGACCTCCAAATGACGACCTTAACCCAATTCGAGCAGGCCCGGACAGCGCGATTGTGATTCGAATCGAATCACTTCGATGACGTACATATTATTAACATAAATCATTCGTAAAGGTACTGTACATTGGTATTAGTATAAATTATATAGTAGAAATTCTTATTTTGTGCACACCAATAAAAACGTTTTGAGCAAACTGTATCACATAAATATTTTTTGTGTGCGACTACAATCCGATCTCAATTTTGATTAAAGATCTGCATCGATTAGGCAAGAAAGCGACTTGAATAAGAGAACTTAAATATTTTGAATTTTGGTTCTATTTTGACTACTGGACAATCATAGTTTCAATTGAAGCGTTGATAATCGTATTACCAATGTAGATAAATACTTATCTTTTACGACTAGGGATCACCAATTTGTATACGCGTGGGAGATACGAAAATAACCAGTAAAAATAAGAAGACGAAATTAAAATAAACATAACGCCCCCGTAGGACATAATGGTTTTACGAGCTGGGTCAAGGATTTCATTTTTACGTCCAATAAAGGCTTATTCGGTGTTGTTTTGTGATCTTCGATCAGACGTTATTTAAGAATTAGTCGACAATTAATTGCTTGACAATAAAAAGTAAAAATGATTTAAAAAAACCCAGTTTGTGTAAATTTTAAGTAATCATATAATTTTGGTCTTGACTTTGTATGAGGCTGGCAATAGCATCACTATTTATATAGCAATTAATTAATATATATTTATAATAATAATGTTATCTTAGCATGTCGTTGGTATTCAGTGCAGTATAGTAAATGCTATTCGCAACAAACAAAAAAAAGTGTGTTGGTGCGATCTGTGTATAAATTTTATTGATTTGTATTATTTTTTCTTTAGACTATACAAAGTTCATTTATACGTTGACATTATTATTTTTAATATTCTGTAGACTAGTACTGGGTTAAAATTAATTATTTATGTAACATAAAAGTTGTATTGTTGGATGAGGCGGTTTAAATTTGTGTTTGAGAAGGGTAGTGTAAGGGCAGGCTTCAACTCCATACTTTATATAAAAATGAGTTGTTTCAGAAATATTCTGGGCTACATTAAACCATTGGTCTTTGATCACTCATCATTAAATACTAATATATGTATTTTTAGGGTCATAATATATATAACTTATGATGTATCATTAACAATATTGACAGACAGATAGAGTGGAAAATAGGGTAGGCAGTATTATTTTCGTTATTTTCCTTTGTTGAAACTAGTTTTAAATGGTAAAAGTAAATGTTTCTAGAGAACTACTTACAAGCTAATGGACAGGCGTCTACTTCTTGTACTAATTTCTGTGATGTAAATTCGCAAAGACTATTACACGTTTAATAAATCACTAGTTAAAAGTCCCTTTTGCAGTCGTATACTTGTTTCGCGGTACAGATGATAATCGTAGTGATCACGTCGGGGTCACCAATGTAGATATTATGGTTATGGATCGTGAGTATGTGTATGGAGCGGATAGAAAGAATACACACTGCTCGGTTGGTGTAACGCAACTGTCTTTTATTTCAATGCACGCAGTACCTGTGTGCCGATATAATAATATTGAATGATATAATAGTATATGTATTAAACATAGGCACGGCACAAAATATATGTTAATAATCTAAACCATGTGACTTTCCTTCCGGTAAGGCGCAGAGCCTACAGTGACAGTTTTTCTTCAGATATCACAGGCCACAAACCACCGTCGTGAAATCGATTACAGCCCATTTAGTATGCTTGTGATATAGTTATCCAGTGATTCCAAGTCACGTCAGCTAATTATCAGAATCAATGGCCCGTCGACATATTTAACAATGGTACGTGACCCATTGCATTGATTTACGACCACAATGTAATTATCAAGCGATAAATGTCATTTATACACTTATTTATCGCGCACCGAAAATGCAGCTCTACGATTTATTGTCGAAAAATTCGTGCAGCAATATTTTCAAATTAAGTGAACTGCGTTCGCGACGCATTTTGATTATTGCAACCAAAGCTGTGTTTATTTACACAATAACGATTGATTGATTGGTGAGCGTTTAAAAATGTTTATTCATGTAATAAGCTAAGCCGAGTTCCTCCTAATGGTTCTGGACTTCAGAAGTAGGATAATGCATGAGGATAGCTTCCAGATGAAAATTATAAATATGATACTACTTGTTATGCTTACAAATTAACTTAAAGCAACTTTAAATTAAGCTGTTTAATTAAGATCACGCAAACTTTATGTTTCTTTTGAGAAAGAGTTCACTGGCATCAAATGCAAGACCTTTATACTATACAAGATCTTTCGAGAATTTAATCAAGAACTCTTACTTATGATTTATACTTTTTAGTTCTATTATTTGGCGGATATAAATGAATCACAGGTGAAAATATTTTAATACACTTGTGTGTGATATCAGTGTTGTGCGTATTATTAAAAGAGCCATTTAACCACAGCGTACACGCTATTATCCATTTTACATAGATTAGATTAATACTGTCTCTGATAGCCAAAGAAAGTGATTGATTCTATAGCAATATTGTTAAGAGAGAGCACGAATTTTGTGAGCGTGTGTGTACGGAGGGTGATCTTCGGAACCACGGTATGTATATTAAAATAATCTTTCACCCTGTTAAAGGTACATTATTCCGGATGAATTATTTTAATTTTTTTCAAGTCGAACGAAGTGTGGCCGCCTCGATTGTGTACTATAATAATACGATGTTGTGTGTGTTCAGTATGTGTGTGTATGAGTTGCGGACAAATAGTTAGTCCGGTTAGACAAATAGTTGCATAAAAGAGCAACAGCAGAGTAGATATAACATGTATTTAAGTTATTAAGAGGGAGTCTGTATCACACTTTTGTTTGAATGATAGTATTTATAGAACAATATAATGTTCATATTATATAATTATAATCTCCAATTACAACTTTGAGTCTCTAAACTGCTGGAGATACAGTTTACCTCGGTGCTGAAACAGCGAGAAAAGTGACATAACAGCGAAAACTCGACGTTCGGTAGGATCGCATTGAAAACAATTTGTTGTTTGGGTTAAAGCGGCAAGATGAACTCGATGCGGCTTCATTCAGTGATGCCGACGCAATTTTTTGTTACAATCTACCCTCGGTAGCTCCGTCTAAAGGAGTGCGCACACCTCCAGTGTCCTTGTCCTGTAGGTCAAAAGTTGAAGCATATACGCAGCTCAAACTTCTCCCAGTGATTGTTTGTAGTGTTGTGAATTTAATGCGGTTAATGCGTTTCAGATGAAGTGTTAAAGTGCTGTAGTGGGCGGTAACATGTCGATGATAAATAATACTCAAGTCTCCTCGGTCGCAGGCAGAATCATTATTATATTTGAGACCGATTGATAGTGTCAGTGGTTTGTAGTGGGGATGTTATGGGTGTGAAATTTGGGATACGGATATATGAATACTTTACCGGTTTCGGTTACGGTTATGGATTTGAATTTATTTCGGATTTTTCGATAGTTTCGGATAAATTCGGTTACGGTTATTAGATGATTTAGGAATCAATAAAAATTGTATATATAATATATTTACAAGGTAACACTTGACTTTATTTCTAGCTATTATCTGGTTTACAATTAACGAATAGAACAATGGCGTTAAAATTTAATAATAAAAACTGTCTTAAAATGAGAACGACGCGGTTTGTGTATCAACTTGGTCGGCGAAAACTTGGCATAACGTGTTTCATTTAGACTCTGCCTTTATCCGAAATTATTCATAACTTTTTTAAAGGATTCGGTTACGGTTTCGGATATATTTTATTTCGGATACCTGATAGTTTCGGTTACGGTTACGGTTACGGAGTATAACATTCCTAGTTTGTAGTAGCCCTATAACATTAGATGGATAACGAGTTCGTTTACCCATACGAGTATAACTATAACCTATGTCACGGCTAAAGCGAACAAAGTTGTCTTGAATATGGATCTCGCCTATCATCAGGCAACACGCATAGTGTATAAACCTCTCAACAATAAATAAAACAAGAAGAAAAAAAATTGAAGCGTATAATTCGTAGTGACGTAGAAAAACTGTCGTCGTGACCAATTTACATAATAAATTATTTCGTTCATCGAGTAAGAAAGAACACCGTAGATCAACTTTCGAACTGAAATTAGAAGATTTAAGGGCTTCAAAGTTATTTATAAAACATGAATTTTTCAGTGGCTTCTGGAACTGGAATAAATGTTAGATTCTTTGGAGTTTGTCAGCTTAGTTTTATGTTTGAAGAGAAATGAATTTGATACTGGCCAGTGTGTTCAATAAAATTGCAAAGATAAATGAAGCTATACGAATTTAAATGCTGTTTTGTTAATAAATTACCAAACGGGTTTATAAGTATGGGGTAAACATGGCTTTATTAAACGCCTGGTAAAAACTATTAGCAATTGTAACGGGTGCAGTTACAATTTGCGAGTGTACAATGGTCGTTTTAATTTATCAAACTCTGGGCGACGTCGGCATAAGACATTTCACCTGAAGCGAAACCACGATCACATCGGCTCGTAGTATTTTTGTCGTGAAGTAGTATGCTGCTAACAACTGTATTTAGTGAGAAGAGTGTTGAAGCCATAGGCCATAACAAATTATTTGTTCCAATTCATTCAGAAAAAAAGATACTTCCGTGTCCAAACTCAAAAAGGTTATATATTTTTGTGTCAGTTGCCTAATACAATCAATGTACAATGATGGATTTGCCAGTCAGCGTAAAGTTGAAACGCAACGTTGCTTGATGTAATTTCAACTATATCTACTTCAATTATCATACAAGAAATATTTATTCCACTTTTCAGTCGGTTTTCCTGTCACCACGCGAAGGTGATTATGACATGATTATGGGAATACATTCCATTAGGTAATGTAACCATCTTAGTGGGAAACAGTTTAAAGGGAAATATACAGGAGGTAAAGATAAGCAATTGTGACTTTGGTCGTTAATTGATAGAACATTTTCCTACATGCCAAACGTCATATTCGTTAATAATACTCACTACTCATTAAGTTGTAGACAGGACCTTGTTTCTATTAGAGATGTCAGGTATATAAGATTTCGGATCAAGATATATCTTAACATGCAAGAAATTATTTTACATTTCCCATGGAAACCATTACGGGTATTATTCTAAAGATGGTTTTTATATAATTATAAAACAGGTACATATTTTTAAAAGGAATTACTATAATTACAACAAAATCACTCTGGTTACAAAATATACCACTCTAATGTTATAAAGAGTAATTCGTGTAAATGCAGAAAGTAATCTCAGGAACCACAGCACCTATTTGAATAATTTTCTCACCATTTTAAACGTACATTATTTTAGATGTATATCATATAAATATAATTAATTTTTCAACCCGAACGGAATATATATATATCTATAAACTGTAAGTGCGAGCCGCTAGTAAACAAGAAGTGTCTATGACTAAATTATATAAAAATTTACAAGAATCCGAAAGAACGAGTCAATTGAAAATGTACGAAATGTATCGACAAATGTCTTTTAAAGCAACACTGTCGTAGTTATTCGTACGTATTGTCGATACCGACCGATTCATGTTCGTTCCTATGCTGAATAATTTTAAGCATTTGTATACGACACAAGGTATATTTTTGTAGATATCCGAAAGTTTCGGTTATGGTTGCGAATTTCTATAACATCTCTAATAATAATCACGATTGTGATAATTGAGCTCGGTCTTCCGAGACGCCAGAAGGTGACTGCTTAGAACCTGGGTATATTTTATGAATAAAACACATGTAGGTACTTGTAAATATTACATTACACTTAATGAAATTTACCATCAATGAATTTGGTAACGTCTTCGGCGGTAATTCGATCAAATTGGTAGCAGGTATATATAACATCGAAGATAAGCAAGGTGGTTAGAAAGTCTTCTGAACTCAACATACCAGAACCCCACAGTTAGGTACATGTCTCGTCTTGAAATTGAACAAGCTTAAAACGCACTCCAACTATGGTGACGGTGGAGTAAGTTGTCAATCTAAATGTCGGAAGTTTTTAGCATGGATTAACAACTCGTATGAAACTATAACCAGCAGTTCATCGGCACGAAGGCGCTCAAAAAATTGCTCAAAAAATTCCCCATCCATGTCGTGTGGGCCTCAAGTTGATCAATTGGATTGATCATTTACAATCGACAAAGTCATTAGGCTCTACGAGCTGCATAGTAGACTGCGTTCTTTATCCCTTTTATCCTATGGAACTTTTTTTGCAAAAGGCCGAACAGTGGCATAGCGTAGCAAAAGGCAAAAGATGTCAAATTTCAAACGTTTGTAATAACTATACAAAGTACTGTTAATGTGTACTTCGTCATGTTGTATTTCTTTACAGGCAACACTACTCTGATCGTAATTATTTTCTAGGTGGATTTCTTAGCTCTTTCTCGCTGTACCGGACTATTGGGAAGTTAGTCGGTCCGACTCGGAGCGACGAGATATCCTGTATTCATGGGGTTCGAGCTATAAGCACCATAGCCTTAGTCATCGGCCATAAGTTTCTTCCGACTGGGGTCACGCCATACACCAATAGATTGCACATCACGGAGGTTAGTATCAAAATAAATACAATTATTCTAAGCCCAACTATTAAAAGACTGGCAAGACGACAAGATTACAATTAAACGCTTATGTGATTACGTTATAAAAGTTAAGAAGCTAATAATAAAGTCGTGATACCGTCAGGTGTATTGTATTTCATTGTATTTATTGTAAGTTTGTGAATGTTACTGTTGTGATTTTTTTATAAGCACACCAAGCTATTAAACCTGGCTCTTATCTTTTGATTGCAGACGATGTACTATGTTGGGATTTCTGGGCTGTATACGGCTTCCTCTCAACCAAACCATTCTGGAATACTTTCCATGCTTCTTCAATTACAGTTTAAATAGTTTCTAAGTTTTAAATAGTTTCTTATGTTCTGCACTAGGCAGTCATTAACTACTATTGTATTATTCATGTCACTATATACTCCTGAGTACTGAAATTAAAGTCCTTATTTATAAGCGCCACCTCTCATTCTACACTTCCACGCTCTGACATCCATATTAGCAAAACGCTGGATCTCTTTAATAAATTTGCGCAATCATATTGGAATATATATTTATATGTATATAGACCTAACAGCTCCTACCCTACCCATCAAACCTAATCATTAAGATCTTGCCGAACTAACACTTCTTTGATTGTCACATGAATCTACATTTGTACAAGAGAATGAAAGAGCTGATCAAGTCCTCGGTGATTCGGCAAATAACATCGTTCGTGATTGATTGTCGTCGAGATGGAGTAAAACGAATTGTCTTAAGTTTATTGCCACTGGCAAGTTTCCAACTAGAATCATGTGTGCAACGTTCGTACGAGAATCGAGACGAACGCTTATGTAAACAAAACATTCGGGTAATGTGCCTAGATACCATCTTATTACTATGGGCGCTTAGCTGGTCTACTGTACTGTATTTTATCATTATAACGTATGCTACATTATTTTTAGATGACTGAGGGTTCCCAAGGGCTACTACGACCACAGGATGTGTTTTATAGCCAACCCTGCAGTATAACATACTTAGCCCCTGTAGTTTGCTGTAACGTGATGGTTAATATAAAATAGATTGCTAATTTATTTAACAAGGTGTTTCTATTTTATGAATCTAATAAAACGGACTGGAATTTCTACTAAAAAAACCTTCGATTTATGGGCCTAGATGTAGTTCGATATAATTCGATTTATGGGACTATTACTATTATTGTTAGGTGTATTAAGCTCCTCAACCAAAATTCTATTACCGTTTGATCAGTGCAACATCCTAAATACTAACAACTTTCTGTGTCATGTCGATAAATGTTAAATAAGTTGCCAATTTATCTGATATGGAGGTATCAGTTATTTTTTGCATGTTACATGGTGTAAAAATATAGTTATCCAGCACCAGGATTCTGTGTCGCGGGTGGCATGGACATACATACTAGTATATTTATTAATTTGATTACTTAAGTGAATTAAGACAAAGGTCGATATAGGTTGCCTGCAAGACATCGTTAATTAAACGATGAGGCCGCGATAAGCGATAAGATAATACATAAAAAATTGTATCTAAACTTTCTATAGACTACTTTTCGGTCTACAATAAAGATAATTTTGTTGTTGTTGTTAAGAGCCGACAATACTACACAGCTTACAAGGCAAAGGTAATACCGGTTAATTGTAATGCAGGTAAATGCTTTACTTATGAAAAATCTGATCAATATACCATTTTCCAATGTACTTATATTTGTTTATAGACAGTGAGTAGCCCAATCTGGTCGTGGACAAGAGCCGGTTGGATGTTCACAGACAGCTTTTTGCTGCTCAGCGGCGCATTGAAGGCGCATCGTGTTTCTCTCATCGATATTGTTATATCACGATATATTAGGTGAGTTTAAAGTAAAAATCGAATAATTAACTATACTTATCTATATTATATTGCACTGATGCTTTAGTAGAGGCGATCACATACTTATTCATGCGTGTTTATTTTACTCTTTATAAGCAGTTTCAACGTTTCATGTAAACCTGCCTTTTTATGTAAATAACCGATAAGCGAATGGACGGTCCATCTGATAGTTAGTGATAATTGCCAGCCTTGTAAACGCCATAGGCATCACCGACTCGTGACCATCGAACTGACTCTCCGATGATGTAACTGAAAGAAATTAAAAGTAATTTACTTTTGTTTCTAAAAGAAAGATATTAGCTCGACAGGTAAAGAGGTTTACATAGTCTAGCAACCTCCAACAGGAGGAATCTGGCGACAGCCTCCCGTTCAGCAGGTTTGCACCACGCGCAGGGAAGGTTGGCTTGGATTGATAGAAGGAGCCTCTTACACCCTAGCTTCAGCCTACAATGGGCTTATAAATCTGCGAATCAGTTTAAATCTATGCTAATTGTAGTAGGTACATTCGCTGGAGGTTTGTTTGAATTTTTCTATTTTATTTTAGTTAATGCAAATATATTAACACAACAATATGAGACTCTCTATCATATTTAAATAGTCACCAATTCATTTATTCAAAACAATGGCTTAGAAGAACTAAGCGAAGAAATAGATTGAAATAGTGACTTTGTTACATGGGATAACAAAAGATAAGCATAATATCTGAAATTTTAATTATAAAAATCATACAAATACCAATGTAAAAATAAAAATTGTAAACTGTTTATAATTGGCGAAGTGGTACTTTAATATTAACCATAATTTAATGCTTCAATAAGATTAAATTGAATTCTTTACATCTTCTATCACACTCAGTTCATCTCTTTTTTATTTCTATCACACTTGACTCTTTATTCGTCTGCAAGGCGTCAGGATATTTTGTATTTTTATATGCACTTAATAATTTGAATTTGAATGTAATTACAATAAGTTTATTTACTTTCAAAGTAATACACTAAAATTATTTACATTTTTCATTAAGGAGCCTAATTGCACTTAATATAATAATTTATATTTCAAGAATAAAGTTAAATTAAAATAAAATAGTTAATTACAATAAGTGTATATAACTACGTTCTTGTAGTTCAGTACTCAAAATGTTGGCATCATACCTTCGTTATAAAGCAATGCTTGTACGTTGAGCGCGGAAGTTTTCAGCTTGGGGCGCATGTTTTAACTCTTAGCTTTTTTGATATTTCTTTGAAAAGATAACAAGCCCAGAGCTCCACGGACCAACAATCTCAAATGTTTTTAAAAATCATCTGTCATCATTTCCCGGCCCTCATCGGAATCACTTGGGGTCGGCACAGTGTGTCCTTTCCTTCCATACATCT
>DWPT01002432.1:0-16187 GCA_018251895.1 Agathymus mariae mariae | reverse complement strand
AAATTATTTAAAAATAGTTACTGAAAATAATATTATATTATTTCACTTCTAACTAATCGTGATACTAAGTTATAGAAGGTATTGGTCTAGTTGAAGAGATATATTATGTGATATATTTAAGTTATATACTTAAGTCAATTGTATTTATTGTTTTATGCATAATAAACGCGTCTTCAGAACCGATCATATTTGTTTGTGTCGACTTGAACACTCTTTCTTAATGACGATATTTTGCTAAAAATGTCTATCGGTGTCTTTATAACCAGGTAAGTTGTAAAGTTGCTCCTTTCATCTCTCAGCCAAACTCCACTGCTCGTGCACGCTGCTAGCCATCTGACATGATGACGCCAGGTCTTCTTATAGAAGCTTCTGGTCTCTGAACCAGTTTAACAACAGCTGTATTAATCGTAACGGCGATGCCCGTACCAACGCCCTTCCTCTTCAAATAATTTTCGAAGTGCTTTCATTGCAATTTCCTAAAAACCAGTTCTTGGCCAGCAGTGCATCAGTAATGCAAGTAGTGTTGGATAAACAATAATCACTCACCATGAAGTAGTCTGTCCGCTCGTCTTTCCGTAAATCGGCCGTTACCGTAAAATATTTAATATAGTTACATTAAAATATCGATAGTTACTATTAAAAAGTCGTCCAGTGTGATCCGTTCACCATCAAAACGCATTACGTGGAAGGTTCAACAATGCGAGGCAAATATTTAGCAAACAATACTGAAGGGCCATCGTTCTCGTAAGGGTAAGCAGATTGTCACTTTTGTTAAATCAATATTTGTATAGGCAAATGGTTTTATAAGGTACTAGTAACTCACATTCGATTCGCTTCGTAAAATATCATTTTTTCGTTGTCAAATAGTAATCGTATCAGAAATAATTGTTGCTAATTTTTATCCGGTATTTTATAATTTTTTCCTGATGTCATGCAGCTAAACCTTTGTTGTGGATTCGTTTATCCACTGACAAAATCGTATGAAAATCTGTGTCGTAGTTTTTGAAATTACCGCTTTCGGACAGATAAATTTCAACTCACAGAGAGTTTTTTTATACCAATTAGCATATGTCTATTCGGACTAATATACGTTTCAAATGGTAATCTTTTACCATTATTCAAATAGTTGCCGTATTTTTGGAGATCACCTTACACATACATAAACTCTCAAAATTGGCACTCTCTTTAGAATATTCGATCATAGATTGGCTAATCATCTTGCTTCGCTTCGTAAAACATCATCTTAAAGTTCACAAATCGATAACGTCCGAAGCAATCGTTACACATTTTTACCAAACATTTTATGGTTCACCTTAAACATTTAACTATTACCAAAAATGGTAATCACTGGTTGTTTTTCCGCGTTTCAACCTGAGCGGAATTGGTTGTGGGGCTGCTATTTGTAGCTCCCACCATTTGAATCTTGTTTTGTCATTTTAAATATCAAAATGTGTGTTAATGTTATTTAACCAGGTAATAAGTAGGGCACAGAACCGTACCATATTGCCCTTTATATCAGACTGTCCTAATTGTACCTTGTAATAGCGAACAAAGAGTTTGAACCCTAGTTTAGTTTACAATAGCACCATCGGCGCGGTTGTATTCATGACGTATCAAAATCCGTCATAAGTAGTTGATAATACATCCCTGATGGATGCTGACAAGTTTAAAAATTGTTATAAAACTTTTATAATCATACTTACGTATTTTTTTTGTTTTTGCTTACAAACCCTACTACAATTTATAGTTATTAAGTAGTGTAGTTGAAGAGATATTTCTATGTAGATAATAGAAATTAGCTCACAAAACAAAGGTCCCTGTGTAGGTAAGTGCGCATGTGTGACTGTGAGGGGAACATTTCAAATCGGCTCTCCCATTGTGGTGTGAAGTGATCGCAGGCTAAAAGATTAGGAGAGAGCCCCCCTCCCTTATTCATTAAATAATCTTTATTATTAAGACTCGGACAATCGATTAAAAAACCGAGTGACTTTCTTACACAAAATCATATAAAAAAGGATTTAATTTGAAGATTTAAGTAGGAAGTTACAGATTAATTAATGATGATGTCTTCAATTGTCGAATTTGCATTTTAGATTTCTCGCTTTGGGCGGGACTATAGCGATTATCACCGCCCTCCCTCGGAAAGACGACCGTTAGACTGTGGTATGGCTTTCTTCCGGATTGCGTCCTTCGCATTTATCTTGATGGTTATCGTGTTTTGGCAGCCCTGCTGAAGTTAAATGGATGGCGGTAATCACTCGCAGTCAGATAACTCGTCTGCTAATTTGCCATAAAAAAGAAATCGTCGTGCGTGCTCTGTGGTTTCCACAGTCTCCCTTCTCCTTGGTGTTACGAATATTACAACTCACATTGACACTGGATTCCGTGAAACCAAAGACCTGAGAACCAAAACGTACGTTTTGTTGGTCACATAAATGTCCTTTAGGGAACCAATTTCTAAATAACCGAGGTGAAGATCACGTGGCATCATCCCGGATGGACCAATTCTCTCGTCTTTGATAACAGTATGACGAACTTTGGGCTATAAAGGTTCCATCACATTTTCCGTCACCGGATCGAAATGTTATTATGGAATAATAATTACGGACACCGGAATCACATTTTAAACAGAATCCATTACAAATTTGGGATCAAAGCACCACTGTTTCTTGTCCAAGACGCAAACAATTTATTAATATTGAATTTAGACAAAAAATGACCTTGATTTGGTGTGTTCTGTTGAGCGCTCGCGGCTGGGCGAACTCCTCACCCATTGTGAGACTTACTTGCAAGCATGAAGTCTGTTAATATGTGGAGTTCATGAGTGGATTATAAAAAAACAATGATGATTGCCGTTTATTCTAGCCTGTTAGAGTACATAAACATAGAACCTCATTCTCTTACCATCTGCAGGGCACTTCTTCCGTCTTCCTTATACTGTTTTGGGATTCTCTCTAAGAGACTTTTTCACGCGTGTTTATATTATCTTAATTATATAAATTAATATCAATATTAAATGATAACAAAAAAAAAATAAGAATTGTTGCCTGTGATTTATAAATATAACGTTTATAACAAGCACATTTGAATACTGGCAACAATTTTTAATTTTTTCTGTTATTTTCTGATATAGATATTGTAGAAATTTATAATAAATTTTCTTATTTAACAAACAATATTAATATACAATATTCAGTGAAAATTTAGCACATACATAAAAAAAATATTATATTAATTATTTAATTGACACCAAATGAGCTAAAAGATAACTTTGGTGATTGCTTACAGAAAATTAACCAGACTTGTGTCGTTCCACGGACTTGTGAATGTTAAATAAATACATTTTATATATGTAAAAAAAAAACTATCGAAATGTCGTTAAAAATATTGTATTGCTAAAATTTTATTATTTCTTAAATATTACAGCATTATTATACATATATACAGGTATCTATGTGTACAACCGGCTGACCCGGCAGACGTTTTGCTGCAATATAATCTCGAAATCCGATCGCAGTACCACCTACCGGGTCTAGTTGTCAACCAAAAACAGCCAAGAACTCACTTAAACACTCAAAGTCTTTAACGTCGATCCAGTTGTTTAGCAAGGGTTCAGTAACATACACGGGCACAAAATAATTTTAGAGTATACTCAGTTAATTAGCAAACATTTATCTATTTAAAAATATATTTTATAACTTAATGAACAACTAGCCCCGAGTGGAACGCACGACAATCACTCCGCTTCCCGTACATTCGGTGAGCGATTCATTTCGTCAGCACGGACCGACAAAAAACACATTTCTATATATCAGGCGTCCATCAAAAGAGAATTAATGTTGCCGAACAGAAGCGGAAAGGCTGCGCACTTTTTGTTGAGGCTTTTGGGGTTCTTGGGTATTGGATCTTGCAAACAATTTTTTCCCCGTGTTAGAATTGCAAGTTGAATGTGACTTCTGGTTGTAATACTTCTTGAGCATTCCCTTGTTTGAAACCACTTCAAAACGGTCCTGTTTGTGATTGGTACCGTCCTTAACGTATGTCGGAGGCCATCGGGAATACAACACATTGGATTGAAACAACAAATCGATTTTTATTGGTTTTTACAAATTATTCTAACCAAGCATTCATAGATTATTTACAGGACAGACAGACAAAAACTAAGAAAGCCAGCCTTTGTTATCGATTCAGCTGGCACCGTCAGTAGTCTGGGAAGAAGCGGTAAAAACTCCTAAGGAGAATATTGTCTATTGCCAGTGACGAATACTGCTTATTTATGATTAATAAAACACACATTAACTATGGAAACTCTGTATTCTCAGTAAATTTGTCGTCAAAAGAACACTTTTGACAAGGGCTTTAAAAATAAAATATGGTTGATCCAAATGAAATTTTATTTAATTTTTTTACACATATCCTGAACATTTTTAGTTTGTCTGAGCTTGAACATATATATTCATGAAAGAGACAATATTTTTTTTAATTCTTAAATTTGAGATAATTTATCTTTATCTAATGTCTACGTATCAGAGTATTATACTAGTATTATATAAAGAGTGTGAGTTTTGTGAGTTAGTGTGTACGTCGAGGTTAACCTCTGGTACCACAACACCCATTAGAAAAATACTTTTACAATATTCCGGATGGTCACAATGTATATATCATGTATATACACGTATAAATTAGGTACATTCGTAATGATGTTCAGTGTTATGCCATTTAGATATTAGAATGGATATGAATAATATAAATAGGCAGAGACAACAAAGTTAAGTACCACTTACGGATCTGTTTGTCTATGTTCTTTTTTTATTAATAATTTTTGAGATAGATGAATATTAAAGATTTTGGTAGAATCGAAATAAATATTTTTATTTTATTCATTTAATAATTTATGTACGCTGAATACTTAAAACAATTAATTTAAATAAGAAATTTTGTACAAAAATGATCTCTTCAGAAAATAAAACTTTTTTAATCCACTATTTTGATCCACTAGTTACCTCTTCATTAATTTGCTTTGCAGCAGAATGGTAGCATCGGCGCGTGATCTGCTCAGTTACGAGAGACCTGGGTTTTTTAATGCACTAGTTTTAGTTGAAGCCACACCTGAAAATAAAATATGATATCCTACAGGACCCAGTGACTCTGTCGCCGTATGCCCTTGTCTCTGTTTCCGATAAGGCCGGGATTACAAAGAGACAGCAGGGCGCCGGCTTATCGGCTAATGCGCGCCGCGGGTGTCGTGTGAACGAGGGCTTAGGTTTGCCCCAAGTTTTAAAAGATAGCGGGTTGGTGGGTTAGAATGTGGCATGTGTTTCAGATTCTAGCATCTCGTTTCTCATCTTCACGAACTCAAGAAGAGGTGTTTTTGAGATAGTAAAATTTTGGGACTTATTACTTAGAGTTCCTGACAAGAATCTCCTGTTCCTGACAAGAAGCAGTGTTCCTGACAAGAAGCAGTGTACAGAAGAGCCACCAGTGCTTTCATATGACATCTTTGAGCATTTGTTTATATACCGGATGCTTAAAGCATTTTAGAAGTAAAAGTCCCTTAAAACCAGCAATCTTTCTCTCTTCTCTGAGAGAGAGACCTAGTATATTTGGAGGTAATAAAAACAAAAAGACATGAACAACCCCAAAGCATATACAGATAACATGCAGTGCAAATAAAGTGAACCAAAGCACATACTTCAAGTTCATATCGTAATTGTAACAAGGATGATCTCACCGCAAAATCAGTTGTTATTTTATCTGTGACATCGCAGTATCACTCCGGAGTAAGTAAATCGATAATCCATTGTTTTTTAATTATTTCGCCACGTGTAGCGACACGGTAATCGCGACGGAGTTGCCCGGTCTGGTGCTACAACCGCCGCCTCTTTTCCTTTGAGACATCGATTGATCTTTTTGTACAAGCAGCTTTATAATGCAGTGGCACTAATGTTTTATTATTCCTGGACCGAAGTTTATGCTTTATATATTATAATGTATTGTTTAATACAATGTCGGAGTGTTTGTGTACTGTATGAGTACTTGCAAACCCGTTGACAGATCGAACGCTGCCGGTCGCGGCGATACCCAGTCTGAATGCAGTTCTATCTGCCTTGGGATAAGGTTAATGATTATGTGCAAAAATAATTATGGCTTCCGACAACTGTGTACGGCATGGAGATTTTAATGTGAAAGCTGATAGATTCGTCACTTGCTTCGTGAGATGTAGTTAAGATGGTTCGGAGTGACAAGTAGCGAGGTGTTTCCGGGTAGAGCAGAACATTTTCAAATGTTTGTCCTGGGGCTCGGGCGTCTGTTGTCTTTATTTGACCTTAAAATATATCTATATTCCGAAATAAACGTAAAGCGTTGTTAGTTGAAAAGTTTTCGAGAGATTTGGAGTTGGTTGACAAATTACTGTAGTCTATTGGACTGTATTTTAATGAAGATATAAAAAGATATTCGAGAATATCACGCATTATAATGACGGTACCTTGAGTTACCAACTTTGTTGTTTTGCGAGGTGAATCAAATTAAGGTGCTAAATCTTAGAGTCATATATTTGAATCATAATTTTGTTCTCTATGATTGTTATTGGCTTCATGCAGAATTATCTATCACGTGAGTGGAATGAAAGATGTAACTTTAATACAGTCTGATCGGGAAGCGAGCCCGGGCACTTAAGCTCGTCGGATACGGTCACCATCAACATTACTACATCCTCGTATCTGATCGAGTTTGATCCATTATTTAATATGACCACATCACCGGTAAACCACCAGAAAAGTTCCCATAACACTGACGCAGAAAAAAATATTATGCGTCACAGAATAGTTTTGTATACAGTAAGCTACAATATGTAATAATATACCCCTCTTCCTTTGCAAGGGGGTGTGACTTAGAAAAAGCATCCGCCATTATTAGCGAAGGATCAAGTTGAATGGCATTTCTGGTTTGTATTTGCAATGTTTAATACTTATCAATGGCGCTTAGAAATACGCGGATAATAAAATTCCAAAGTCGATGCGTCATTTACCTATAGGAACATATAAGTATGTGTGTGAACGAAGCTTGTGGGTTAAGATTTCTGAGTATATAAAAATTTTGACAGAGATAAACGATTTGATGTTTTACAAACGACTTTAGGCAAGATGAATTGAAAGATTACTTTTTTCAATACACAAATGCTGTTATTGCCACACCTTACCATCACCCCGGGTTGAATGGTAGAGATTGCCAACAGGCATTAGGTAAATATGCCCTTTGTTTAATCTAGATAAACTTCAATGCAATAACCTACATAAAACATGACATTTTTAAAGATGAAATTTTATGTGACTAGTTGTTGAATGATGATTTCGTACGGGACCGAATTAAAAATGTGACTTTAAAAAATGGAATTTTTGAAAAACAACTTCTCTAGACCGCTTTCTAAGGATGACATTTGAGAAGACGACATTTTAAATAGTTACTTACTACTTTGACCATCTTTTTGCAGTGTAACGAATTCAACCAACGAGTACGCACCGAACCTTGCTGCTCTCTCGACCAACAAATATGACAGTGGCGCATAGTTGTTATTATTTGAGGCCGTTGTGCTTTGTACCATCAAGTGTAATCTCGACGGTAGTCAGCTATGGTCTTTCCATACCAGCCTACTTTGCCAATAGCTTCTAAAAGTGAAATATGATTACGTGTTTCGGATGCATCGTTAGGAATAAAGTGGTCGAACGGATTCATCATTTCCATCTTGTCCGGTAGCACTTCTGTAACAATACTAATGTTGTAGACGCATAAGGTGGTGACATCCATACATGACCGTCAAGTTGTCGACCTATTAATAAATAACATATTACTAAGTACCAGTAATAAGCGCAACTAATAAAATAATTTGAAATCACGCGCTCACAGTAGGGGTTGTTTGCACCCTGGGTAGCTTATTGGAAAATTATTGTTACCCTGTTCACCCCCTACGGCTTGCAGTTGCTAGTTAATCAGGGCTGATTACAAAAAGAACACGCGTTGGTATTTTTCTGTATTGGATATCGAAGTAGCCAGAACAGAGGCTTGTTGGGATTGTGATCACTGCAGCAAGGAAATTTACTATAAACCAACGATGTGTCCGGTGTTGTATTGTCAGTATGTCCCACTGCTGGGCTTGGGGTTCCTCTCACAATAAGAGGGGTTAAGGACATAGTTCACCACGCTAGCCAAGTGCGTTGGCAGCCATCACATACCTTCAACACTCAGGTATGAAGGTTTTTCACCATGTCTTTCTTCACCGAAGCAAGTGATTATTTGTAATACGCACATAATTTGAAAAATTTGTGGTTGCAATTTTTTTATATAAATAGCAGAAAATCAACAAAAGAGCCACTAAAGGCATCACTAATGCGTTGTCGGCCAAGAAATATGAATTAAGAAAGAAAGTGGTGGCACTCAAGCCCCCATCCGGAACACGACGTGTCGTTTGGCGGCTGACTCAAGCAGGAGGGTGGTAGCTAGGCCAGGCAGGCTTCATATAAAGATAATAATACCACTAATAATATTAATGACTTGACCACCCAAGGCTACATCGCCACTTACCAGCAGCTGGGAGTGTAGTCAAGTACTAACTTACAATAGAAAAAAAAATATATATTTTTATTTATAATCATTAATCGTCCAGCCAAATGGGCAAAATAGATGTGTTGTTAAGTTGCCTGATCTGTTTTATTTTTCATTTCCTCCCATCAATGAGGAAAAGTATTGTTCCACGGGGCGTACTCGTATGTTTGCATCTACATCGTCGTCCGTACGACTTCATATACTTGATATACGGGGAGGGTTAGGACTGTGAGTATCTACACAGTACAAGTCGGTGACGTCGGTAGAATGCTGGCGTCGGGCATGCGCGACGGCGGCTGGGTGTTCCTGGCGAACTGCCACCTGGCGTGCGAGTGGCTGGGCTCGCTGCGCGGCCTCGACAACCCCAGGATCCACCCGCGGTTCCGGCTGTGGCTCACGTCGATGCCCGACGACAAGTTTCCGCTGAACGTGCTGCAGCGCAGCATTAAGATGACCACCGAGCCGCCTCAGGTACGGCGTTCGGACACCACGCGACCGAGAACGCCTGGAGTGTACTCCCCGACGGATCTCCAGCGTGGATCGCACGGCGAGCCGAGGCTGTTGAAAGTTTTTAACCCTAGGACACTAGAGCTTTGAATTTACTTTGCAATTGTCATGTATAGGATTAAAAGTTGTGAAGTTTGTTTCGCCGTTTCTTTGATGCTAAATCACCTTTTGATCAAGTGTTTGAAACACAAAAAATTAATTAGAATTATCTTCGTTAGTCAAATTAAAAAGTTAACATCACATTTCTGTAGAGCAGCGTTCACCAATATTGACAGTGTGGCGCCGCCTGCTGGACCCGCTGTGTCGCGGCTGGGTAGTAAAGTGCATGTTAAGATGTATATACCGTGTGCAGCACCCTGCTCCGTACCGTCGTAGTGACGGCGGCGGGCCGTTTATTATGTCATTGTAAATACAATCGTCACGCGCCACGGGTACTTTGAAAAGTATTCACCGTTTATGATGTACAGATAACAACGGAGAAGATATAACGGTATAATTGTCATTTGGATAATCTTATAAAAATGTATCATGTCCCAGTAACGCGTGTGTATATTTTTTAACGTAGCGTAACTGTAGCACGTGTTATTGCACCATCGACCGCAGGGTCTGAAGGGCAACCTGGTGCGGCTGTTCGCGAACATCAACGAGGACAAGTTCGACGAGGCCACGCCCAAGTACCGGCGGCTGCTGTTCTGCGTGGCGTTCTTCCACTGCACGCTGATCGCGCGCAAGCGGTTCCGCCAGCTCGGCTACAACGCCGTCTACAGCTTCAACGACGCCGACTTCGACGTGAGCGCCCCGGACGGACACGCACTGTGTGAACCTTGTTGGTCGCTGGCCTCGCGGCGCTTTGAAACGTTCCGCGACAACAGTTCCATTTCCCAGGCTTCAACGTAGTCTAGACTTCGACCCGTCGTAGTACACAGACAGACAAACGAACAAGAATTTCAATGGAGTGTTAGCTACGGCTCTATATAGTTAGCGAATTCTAGCTACATTAATATTTCCAAAAAATATTTTATAGATTCAGTCAAGTTATAGTTTTGTCACTAGTAAAAAGGTCAGTGGGCCGCTCTGGTTTTGGTGCAGAGTACTAACGACTTGCGTTCATTAATGACACGCGGTTTTTTAGCAATATCCTCTTTTAGTACAATGAAATGTACTCGTAACTCAGATTATCACCCATAACATAAGTTACAAATATGCCAAGTATCATCCTAATCTGTTCAATTTAATTTATGTATTTCACATGCACAGATAGACAGACGAAAATAAAAATAAAAATTTTTGGCTTCTTATCTATAACAAATTCAATACAAACATCAAAACATGAAAATAATACTATGTTTTCGGCCCCGTTACGGGTCTAAGGAGGCCTTCTTATAGATATAGAGGCCAAAACATAGTTTTTCCTATTTTCATCCGTCTCTCTCTCTCTCTCTCTCTCTGTGTTTGCTCGTGTTCCACGAGAACCTGACCTCGTAGTTGCGAAGATGTACTTATGTTCGGCGGGTAGGTGTCGGACAACTTGCTGGCCAACTACCTGGAGGAGTACGAGGAGGTGCCGTGGGACGCGCTACGCTACCTGTTCGCCATCATCAACTACGGCGGGCACATCACCGACGACTGGGACAAGCGCGTGCTCATCGCCTACATCAACCAGTTCTTCTGTGAGGAGGCTTTGGACGTGCCTTTTTACAGGTCTGTGCTGCTGTTAGAATCGAATAAGGGGACGGAGAGCGAGGAAGAAATGTAGGAGTTCTACTGCACTTTTACGGGAGAAACTTTTGACAGTTCGTTTTTCGCTCTTAGGTACCGAATCACAACACACGACTAATGATATTTTCACGCATTGAACTTGACACAAACTAACCACTGGATTCCACGCTTCAACTGATTTTAATAATAATAACAATAAAGTTTTTTCGAACGTTTCTTGATCTCAATGGAGCCGCTCTCATTAAACGTATAATTTAGTGACGTTCAGCCAAGATCATCATCCGTGTGCTGTGTAATTGAATCCAATCATTTGAACTGGCTTCAGTCAGATGTTCTGCTAAAGTCTTCTTCGGGTCGTTCTTTTTAATAGCGCTGTCGTGTTCATTTATCCACTGATATATAGCCCATTTCGTTTGACCAATATTGCAGCTGCAATCAGCTGTATAAACCCCCCGGGCACGAGTATAGATGAATATCTTAAGACGATCTTTTTTTATAACGTGAAAAACCAGTCTTCATGGTTTCTACTAAGAAAATTGGCATCTCTGCCATTAAAATCAAAGGAGTAACTGATAAAATTAGTAGGATTCTCTCCTCTGGAAGTTTTCCACACCATACGGACACGTGATCGCCGACAACCGCAAGTTATTCCAGTCCTCTGCAGTGCGCATAATGAACGTCGACGCACACTGCGTCGTCCGTGCAGGTGGTACGTTCACGGCGCGACGACGGATACTCGCCGTCTGTTGCGTTGCTGGATGAAAGAACGGCGATGGGTGAATTATTTCGTACAATTCCAGCGCTCAATCTCTAAAATGTACGTTGCAGAAGGCCTAGAGGCTAGAAATTTATTAAATAATATACGTATAGCCTCCTGGAGGAGATGAGCTGAGAGTATAGGTTAGGGCGGAAGTAAAGTGTATTCAGTGCAAACTTCAGACTGGTCATTCTGCGTCAGACTGTCGAGCATGCCGGCCTACCATATCCCGCGGGACGGCAGCCTGGAATCGTTCCGCGACTTCCTGGACCTGCTGCCGGCAGCCGAGCGCGCCGAGTCGCTGGGCCAGCACGCGTCGGCGGACGTCGCCACCTTGGCACAGGTCGGCGTCGATGTCGTCGTGCAGTCAACAGAACCGGCTTATCAGTCTGGTTTCCATTCATAAGTCATAACTGACTCTATCTGGGTGGAATGAATGAACGAATGAATTAATTTATTTTGTTTAAGTGCGCGTACCATATGATGTTACAATAATAAATTTAGTTTCGTGCAGACTCTGCCGGTGGAGAAAGCGTACAAATGTATGCTCAATTACCGCGGTACAGTATTTTACCAAACTGTCTACGTAATGTTTATTTACTCTGCTACGTCAGCGCTATTTTTATAGTGGCTGTGAATTCATCATATCGGTTTATGACCATGCACTTTTTACATATTTGATTTGGTAGTTCAATTACTTAATAATGGCGCAATTATGGTGTTTTTCTGTCATGTAATATTAAATAACTATTGAACAAGAGACATATTCTGTTGTAGCTACTGATTGCAGATATCGGTACCTGATGTTATAGTTGCCTGGTGTCCGATCTTCACGTCAGAGTTGGTTTTTGTATTTTAGTTGAGAACATTGAAAGCGATATTTTTCAGGACGCGATGATAATGTGCTCGACACTTTTCGCCCTCGCTTCTACCGGCGGCGGGGGCGGCGGCGGCGGTGAAGACCAGAAGGTAGTATTATTATATCGACTTATTGACAGTATTGACACATTGTTAAAAGTTATACATGACAGTATGAATTATAATACTTCTTAAGTTCATTAAGATTGCTAGTATTAACGTAGGTGATTTATGAAAACGCATTTGAGGAGAAGTAGAAATGTCAAGTGACCCTAAGTTAGAGAAAGATGCGACCGTGTGGAATGGTGAACGACCCCTCCTTGAATGGATACACTCGGTCACTCACTCACATCCTCAAGTGTGGCTAAAATGGGCAATTGACGACGGAATTGTCTTCCGCATTACGAAATGTTCCACACCCTGTATAGCTATTGTCCCTAAGTCCCTAAGTCACTCCTTCGCTTGTAACGAAAATGTTCTAATAAATCGAGTTAAAAACAGTGATTTAATTTGGCAACAAGAAGCAGCCGCCCTCAGGCACTGTTAGAGTAATCGTTCAAAGACAACGTCACGGTTGCGGTCGGCAGGTGGACGAGCTCGCGCAGGAGATGATCGCGAAGCTGCCGTCGCGCATCGACGTGGAGACGACGGAGCGGATGATGGGGCCCGAGATCGTGATGCCGATGTGCGTGTCGCTGCTGCAGGAGCTCGGCTACTACAACGTGCTCATCGCGGGGATCACCGCCGGCCTCAAAGTAGCTACTCGCACGTTCAACGTCATGTCATATTTTGCTTCTACTACCGGTTCGAATCGGGTGCTTCAACTTTGAGGAGAAGAAACTGTGAAAGAACTCCTCAGTACATCTTTCAAACCAACATAATGACAATTACAAATTCACCAAAACAACTCATAATTACTTTGTTATGTTGGATATTTATAACGTCAAAGGCATCAGTGATGCGTCGATTGCCTAAGAAGTAGAGGGAAATCCACTTGGTAACCATTCTGATTTTGCAAATGTTCATTATGACTAATGGATTTAAACGTTGTCACTGTTGTTGTTGCAGGAATTACGACGTGCTATCGAAGGTCTGGTGGTGATGTCGGAGATGCTGGAGATCATGTACTCGTGTATCTTTGAGGGAAAAGTGCCTACTTTTTGGCAGAAAGGTGAGTGTTTGGCACAACCGTTAACTGTTCAGCTGTTAGGTTCGGGCATTATTGACTTCGCTGGTGAATTGCCTAATGTTAGCTCTGATTTCATCGAGCTTTAGGAAGTTCCAGGTCTCAGATTTGCAAATCTGTTTCTCGCGCTAAAATAACATGTAACAGGTTACTCCCCTTAGACTAGCCATCCGTCATGTTCATAATAATATAAATAGACGCCTACACACCGTCACCGTGGGTGACTAGGATTATTGATGTTTTGGGTACATATAGATAACACTTACACTCACATTTCGAGAGATGGAACTCTGTCTGGTTTGTTTCCATGAAGAGTGGAGTCTGACACTTCTCGCTCGACTAGCAAGATCACCACCAACTAGGCTACATGGTTGTATACAACGTAGCCCATCTCTCCGGTCTTCTTAACTATGCATCTAGCGAGATGTACCAGGTAACATTGCAAAAATAGTTAATAAGATACTTTTAAATGTTCACCGAGAAGTTAGTAGGTATCACATGCATCTCTTCTACTCTGTAACCATCGAGCGAGGTGTCGGTAATCACGTACATTACCACCCTTTCCCCACCGATCGAGTGAGGTGTACAAAACTATTGACGTGAGCTGGCACACGGTAGCGCGGCCGTCGATGAAGCCGCTGGGGTCGTGGTGCCGTGAGCTGTTCCTGCGCGGCGCGCACCTGTCGGCGTGGGCGCACGCGCCGCGCGCGCCGCCCGCGCTCTGCTGGCTGCCCGCGCTCGTCGCGCCCACCGGCTTCCTCACTGCGGTCATGCAGGTCGATTCTTTAACACGTTTATTTACGTATAGTAGTAACTAAATTGTATGTATTTAAATGTATGGTCTGATCTTTTCCACCTTCTGGGCTTGTTTGCACTCCCTCCTTAGTCGTTGCCGGCATATAGATATAAGTCGATAATTGTACACTCCATACTCTTTTCTCCTTTACATGTTATTATACTAGTGTTCTACGTCGTATGTTGTCTGACAGAGAAAGCTTATAAGCGACAAGACCGCCTGTTGTACTATGAGTTCTGCAATTCTGCAACACTGCAACTCACTTGTGTTTCTACCGTGTCGGAGACTAATGCCGGGCCGCCGGTAATCGACTCATCAATTCTTGTGGAAACGATTCTGCTTAAATCACAATAATATCCACCCGCGAAGATGTCTGACAATGTCTCCAGCAATGCTGTCCAATCTGACATAGAAATTATTTTGTATACTTGTAAGTGAACTCGTACTAAATGGCTGGATCGACTTTGATGCTACTTTGTCCATTGAAGTTTGTTAGTCATAATGTTATCGTCGTTGATCGGTCGACACGCAGACGACGGCGCGCGGCGAGGGCTGGCCGATAGACACGCTGTGCTGGGAGTTCACCGTGATGCCGCTCGACGAGTCTGCGTTCGTGCGTCCGCCGCGAGACGGCGGCGTCTACATACGGTAACTCTACATCTAAATTTAGTTTTAATACTAAAGTGTCCAATATTTAGTTCAAAGTGAAATATCTTCGAAAAATATTAATCTCACAGAAAATATTGAATTTGAAATTACGTAAACAGGAACGTAATTTTATACGCAGCTTTATGCTAAGTTAAGATGTTTGTTAAATGTAATGTGTTTTTAAGAAAGCATGCTCTGTTTAAAGATGCTGCTTGGTTGTTAGTATGGGACCAGACCCAAGCTCATGGGATAGATGATTGATATATGCTTCAGTAGTGTCCGAATAATTATTTATATCAATGTCCTTAATTATATTTTGTCTATATCTGATCCTTATATTTAAATTATAAATGTGTATACTTTATTGACCATTGCAGCCCCACCTAGTGATATTTTGTGATAGGTGTTTGTGTAAATATTCATGTTTGTTATCAACATCAATTATCATTTGACACAATGCATTCTACTTACCTTTGTTTGTCGGCAAAAAGGGATATTTTTGAGTGAGTTATTTGAACACGAGAAGCGTCTCGAGCAATGCCTGTGACCATCCTGATTGCATGTACTTCCAGAGGGCAGTACCTGGAGGGTGCTAGTTGGTTTAAGAAGGAGGGCTACCTGCAGGAGCCGCTGCCGATGCAGCTGGTGTTCCCCATGTCGCCCATACACTTCAAGCCCATCCGCGCCACCGGCCGCCGGCTGAAGAGTGAGTTGTACATGAACGTAGCTGTAACTTTTTTACGTCCACGGTTGACGAATGAGCCCAATGGCACCTTATGATAATTCGTCGCTGCCGTCGATGAACATGCGAAACGCAAAAGCATCACCGACGTATTGTCAACAAAAATGGATGCGGATGGATCTGCTATTGAAAAATACGTGACCAGCATGTCACGGTTGGTTCGAGGTTGAGGTGGCTACTGTGAGGTGAGGTGGCTACTGGCTAAAGAGGTCCTATCATGCACAAGTACACCCGGTTCTAAACTGGTTGTCGCCGAGTCCAGCGGCCATTAAACCGACTAGGAGAAACTTCATAATAGCCTCGTTCGATGTTTAGCACGAGCATACGATACGAGCAAGGTGGTATGACCTGGGCTCAGAAATTTTTAGGATCC
>DWPT01002431.1:0-16189 GCA_018251895.1 Agathymus mariae mariae | reverse complement strand
CAATACAGTCAACAAAACAAATTACAACAATCACTGTATCACCGCACGCTAGTGCACTCAGGAGGAACGTCAACTAATACCAATTACGCGATCGACACGTAACTCTTCCGCCGCCGTGCACCATCGCCTGAAAGTGATACCTAAAAATCGCTTCTGCGCAGGCAAGGACATTTGTTCAAGATGTATGCCGATATCTATACCCATAATTGTACTAAATTCTAGGATTTGATGAACAGTTTGTTAATTAAAAAAAAATTGATTTAGCTTTATGGTTGGTTTTTTAAAACTTGCCGTATTGAGGTGGCCTATAACACTCAATCCCATGCTGGCAGAACAGGGTGTCTGTCGTAAAAGGCGACAGTAGCCAGCCAACTTGGTGGTAAAGCTTCGTGTAAAGACTATATTATCAGTATTATTAATAAGTCGTTTATATTGTTATTGGTATTATTATCTTTCCGTGAAGCCTGCCTGGCTAGCTACCACCCTTCAGCTTGATTCAGCCGCCAAACGACTTGTCGTGTTCCGGCTGGGGGCTTGAGAACCAGTACTTTCTTTCGTACCTTCTCATTTCCTGGCCGACAACGCATCAGCGATACCTTTGGTCTTGCTTGATGTCCATGGGCGACGGTGATCACTTACGATCAGGTGGCTCGTCTGCTCGTTTGACGGCTATTACATATAAAAGATTATATACGTCCGTGTTATCTCTAAGTACGAATGTATTGCCAGTTTTCCTGTGCAGGGCAATTAAGGCGCTATTTATACGAATATTTATTTATAAACTTAGTATAATTTAGGAATTCAGAAGTTGCATTGAGCCGTATGTATCAAATCTACAGAAATGGAGCATGCGTTCAAATTGCCGTAATCTTAAATAAGTTCAGTAGTACCTCATATATATGTACCTATAACTCGTATATCATTACATTTCACCTTTTCAGGTGTCCTCAAAGATGTGCCCAGATCACCGCTTGAGATGATCCGAGATGCGGACAATGATGCCGAACGGATGAGCCTGTATCCCAACTTGGACTACAAGGGGCTCTTCAATGCCATCTCGCAGCTCGTGGACTCCGCACCACATCTGCAATACGGCATACAGGGTAATCTTGTGCCGTTACACGAAATGTGCCGCTATTCTTGTAGAATCGATACCTTACTCTCCATTGCTATATCACCCCTTACACACATGTTCTTAATAACATTGCATGTTTGTTGTTGGATGTTTTGTCGGTGGTTTCACAGGCCAAGGTAAAATCAATTGGCAAATATAAACAAGTTTATTAGATGGAATCTAATTGACAAACTTGTAAATATGTTCAGGTTGAAATTAGAACAAGTAATCACTAGTCTTCATGAAATAAAACACTACTCTTATTGACTAATTAATTGAAAACAAAATATTTGTGATTCATTGTGTAAATGGAGCCAAAAACACTTGCTAACTCAGAAAAAGTATATCGATACTTCATGTTCCAGCGTTCGGGCAAGCAGTTCTGCAATGTCTGGGCTGCCTGCTGCCCTTCTTGGAGTACGATATGATCGACAACCTGCCGTACCTGGTGGCGTATTGCGTCGCCGTTTTCCCGGCGACCCTGCACCAGGAGATCTTGGATTTGCTCTGCTATTACATCCTCCCGTTCACCATAAGTAAGTTACAGCTTGAAAAACTAACGAATTACTAGTAAAATAATTGCTTATACACACCTCTCCCTGCTCGAGGGGCGCATTGACAATGAGACACCAAGGTCTTGTAGCTGTGTGCCGCGGCCATCAAATGTATCACTATTAGGTGGGCGTATGCACTGTCTACTAAGATATAGGGGTATAACCTAAGAGGACGTTCGTGTGGCCTATTCTGATCCAAGTATTGACAGGCGTATTGGCTACGAATTAAATACCACTGATTATTAAGCTTCAATTTTACTTACCTTTCACAGTTTTTAAGCCAACAAGTGGTAAGCAGACAGGTTGATAGTGAGTGGTCACCGCCATCAATGAATATCTGTTACTTTAAAGCCTATACCGAGATGTTAAAAGCAGCATCGAATAGGTTATCAGTTTATTTGTAAGTTTATTTTATCAATAAAAGATGAATTTACAAGATGTGCTGAGGAGCTTCTTTCGCCGGTTCTTCTCCTTCTTGTTACAGCACATTTTCGAAACGGTAGGGGAAACAAAAAATCACTTGCATAATCGGTATCTACAAAATTCCTAAATGATTAAATGATTTGTAATTGAATTAGAATAATGTTTTCAGCTCGCCGTTACTCCGGTATGGAAGAGGAGAGCCAAGCATCACAGTCGGTGGCCGCTATCATAATGATGGTGTTCCAGCACTCTAATAATCCCGGTAAAAATGAGCGTTAAGATATATAAAATGCATGTCACCTGGAAGTGCAATGGATTTAATGAATTGTATAGACCGTTTCGGAACATTAAGAGCTTTATGAAACGTTAGAGTAGCATTAGTCCATAAATGTCACCTGGTGCAGATTGAGAAAAACATAAAGAAAAGTCCACGAGAATCATGGAGGTTACTCAATAGAAATTGATCTGTTAAGATATGGTTTGCTCAGGAAACGCGCTATTCACTGAACAAAGCGGGAATCTCTTAACTATTGTTGACTATAAGTCGATGTAGATGTGATTGGACCGCGGCAGTCAGGCGGCTGTGCTCTATTTCGATTATAAAAGCTTGCGATAGAGTTTAGAGAGAGAGAGAGAGGTCAATGATCTTTTGCTAAGGAAGCTTGGTTCCATTGGTTCAGTACCTAATCTCTTAACAAAACTAGCGGACTATGCGCGTGACCGGCAGCAGGTCATCATTTACTAGTTCTCACCTGGCCTCGCTCTGGTGCAGGTCAGGGTTTTGTACACTGATCTATTAAATTGTCGTTTATGGGATACACTTATCCGGGAAATACACAAATTAGACGTCGATTTTAGCTAAGAAATTAGTGACTTTTTGAGCAAAGTTCAAAGAATTTACGCTTTTCTCTTCTATCAAAACTGCAACCCACTTTAGATCCCCACAAGGACCAATTATCTCGATTATTGTATAACATTAAACACTACTAAATCGCAAAACATTTGTGCCACTCCTCCGCGTTGGCTTCAGATACATGTTTGACAGAAGACAACAGAAGCCAGGTTGCAAGCCAAGAACTATCTCTCCGAGCTCTCGTTGCCTGAATTATGAGATACGTTACCATACCTATAGCTTGATATGCACTTTGCTGTTTAGCAATACGACACAGATATGTAGGCATGTGTGTAGGTATTATGTGACAAAATACAACGCAAGCAAGGGCTTATATCCAAAAACCGCCTCTGGTTTGTTGGTTTAGCTCACCACTGCCAGCTGCTGGAGCGTGCAATGTCGCTGAAGGCGTGCGCGGTGCGCGACGTGTTGTGCGTCGTGGCATACGGCACGCCCCCCGCGCGCCTCTCTGCCGCCAAGCTGCTCTTCTACTACTGGCCACCTTTCGATGCCAATCTCTTTGATCGGAAGGGTCTGCTCTGCAAGTTCTCCAGTGAGTGCAGCGTGTAGGAAATTCTAATTGAACTTTAATTGAAAATATACTCGTAAGTATAAATACATTATTGCGAGGTCTGCTTCGGTCGGGCGGGCAATAGATTATGCACTAAAGCACATTACTTACTGCTATTGCGTGGTTTACAAAATACTGACATTTATATGTACCGGCGTTATCTAAGTGACCGCGTGAAGTCTTCGCTGCCGTATGAGTTACTTGTGGGTGTTGTTGGTACTGCGCACAAAATCTACGGAGATTTGAAACTACACTACTGGGTCCAAGTCGACGCGCAGTTGACATAAGCCTATTGTGTATGACCACACCACCATAGAGCATATAAAGGTGGATCGGATACTATCAGCAAATCGGCATACATCATTGACATGAAGCTGTTTGGGGAGAACGTAGTTTCCACGTAAGTGGCACGTGACGTTAAGTGATCACTGCCATTCGAGGATGAGGGTATTCCGCGGGGATTTTATGCTGCTGGACGAAAAGGGAGGAAAATGCTCGTTAACAATTAATAAAAAAGGCTCTCGAGCTCAGCTGTCCGGACGTGTCCAGACGACCTGGTGCCGTTCCTGTGCCAGCGTGACATGTGCCCGAACGCGGGCTCGGCGGAGGCGGCCAAGGTGTGCTACGACCACTGCATCAGCGTCACGTTTGCGTCCGACACTCCGCCGCCCCTCTACCTGTGCATTGAGTGCGCCAACGAGATCCACAGGTACTACCGTCAGATTACTATTGAAAATAATGTATTACGTCGTCGTGGCCAGCCGGCTTTCATAGGTTAATTATATTATTATGACAAAATATACCACAAAAACTTAGCCACTCATACCGGCAAATCCCACTTGAGAGTAAGTGGTGATGAAGTCTAAGATGTTCTACGCTTTAACTTATAAAAGCCTATATTCACTCTCCTCTTGAAGACTGCCTCGTCGTAATAAGCCGGGAACATGATGCTATTCGGTACCCTATTCTGATGTGAGCAGTAAATGTATCCATTTGCAGGGAACATCCAAACCAACGTTTCTTCGACATTCTGCACCCGCAGCAGCAAGTGTCCATGGTGTGTGAGAACAAGGTGGGTATATCGGAGGTTGTACTTCTGCTTTGGTATGTCTTTTGTTTATTGATTGCCAGAAGGGCATACGAAAAGGCGGATAGGCCACCTGATGGGAAGTGATCACCTTCGCCTACGAACATATCATACGCTCCGGAAATACCTCAGAAGGAAGTTCGTTTTCCACAATTTGCATATGCATCCTTAAAGCAATGCTACCAATCCAGTCGGTGTGGATGGAACTTCATTCTTCGGCGGGTGATGCGGTGACGGAAGGCTGACGTCAGCACCAGGCCGAACTGTTCCGCGGAGCCGTCATCGTTTCGTGTTGACTGTTTCATATAACTGCTCATGTTTTCTCTCAGAACTGTCGGTCGACGGACAAGGCGGCGTACTCCATTTGTTTCTCTAACGAGTGTGCGAGCTACAACGGAAATCATCCGATCAGGTAACTATATCTTTGAACGTGATATCTCATTAAAATACTGGAATCAAACATGGAATTTGAAATCTAGCGAGTTGGTCATCTTAATATCATTATGACGGGCTACCTGATGGTAAGCGGTCGCATTAAAACAAAACTGACGCGGTACCGGTCAAGGTTAAAATCAAGTAAAGGTTAGTATTCTCGGGAAAAAATATAGTATTGTAATGTGTGACACGGTGCCCAGTGGCGTCCGATAGATAGGATAAGTTTGCCAGTTTCATCTGTTGTTAACTCAAAGTACGTTACAATCAGTAACAAGTATGAACTCTGCTAGGTACTGTCAGCAGTGCCACGGCAACCGACACAACAGCCGGCGCGGCGGCGACCACGTGGTGCACGCGCGGCTGCCGCCCGCCTGGCACATGGACAGCGACATGCAGACCAACCTCGTCGAGGCTATCATCAGGTGATGCCCGTAAATCGGTGGCTCGAAGGACCAGCGTGTGTTGCGCTCAGTGTGTCGCACGTGAGCTACGCTAGGGTATGCTCTTTGTTGTGCGGCCTTTCCGTACTTCTAGGCGATATTACATTTGGTTAACGATGATGAAATCCGAAAAGGTCATACATCTTAGATTTGTCACTTTATGACACCATGTAAATGTTGAGCTTTGAAAATGTTAAATCGACATCGAATCTAATGAACAAGGCCTAATGATAACAAGTAATAATATATTCAGTATGCAACAGTTAGTATCTGATTAGCCACTCTAAAATGTGTTAAATTGAGTGTATTCAGAGTATATATTAGTATGTGTATGACATGTTTTATTAGATCGTAAATCTGTCAAATATCATAAAATTCACATGTTTCGGCAAACAAAAATTAAAATGATCTTAACATGTTAAAGTTCACATTGTGATAAGGGTCCAAAGCCATTTTACTGTTATATTACATTAATGATGTTCCAAATTTATTTACACCAAATTTTTCACACTCCTCAGTCTGATCAAGGAAGCGAAGCCCATTAACATGGAGGACCCTGACAGCGCCTCGGAGCAGCTGAAGCCGCCGCTCAGCGTCAACCTTCCCGACCCTATCTCCGTCGAGGATCGCCAGCTTCTGGGGAGGTGGGTCATGGAATTGGTTCTTGTCGAATTATATAAGGCGTGATAATATGAAGGTTCCCTAATATTTGGGTGCTCTATTGAATCCAAGTCGGCCAATTTCCTCTGCTTGTGGAGCACTCTATTAAATAACGAACGAGATTAGGACGTGCGATACTCGCAGGTCGCTCTATTCTGTACTAGAGATGTTATGGATACGAAATTTCGGATCCGGATATGGATATATGAATAATATTTCACCGGTTTTTGTTACGGTTATATTTTTATCACAGTTAAGGAGCTCCACCCCTTTTACTATATGGCAACAGCTGGCCATGTGCCCGCGCACGTTAATATCAAAAATGTTGAATCCAACATCTGGGTAAGTAGTCCGTTTATGGATGCGACTAACGCGCCCCTTCGTCAGCCAAGTGTTCTCCAATTACTGTGTTGTTATGTGTGCTGTGCAACTGTAGCACAAATAAACAATGTCGTCTACAATATTGAAGCAATGTGACTGTGTATGTATTTCGGATACTTTACATACAATACAAATGCTTATCGTAAATGTATGCACGGTGGGTAGATACGTACGTTCGTACACATCGCGGAACTGCAGTTTTCCGTCCGGTGTAATAGCTAGTACACGCGGTGGTAAGGTGTTTTTTACTTACTATAAAAAAATATAGTAACTTCCAGATAAGGTATTCTTACACAAAGCTAAGGAGAAACAATAAGATCGTGCGAAAGCAAAGATTTATTTGAAAGACATCAATGGTGTAGAGAAGGACAATGTTCAAATCACCACAACTTAAGAAACATATCAACTCAAATATTATTTCAATAAGTCATGTTTTAAGCAAATTTGAATTTTGATTAACATTGGTATCCAGTAATAAAGAGAGTTCAATGTTTTCAAAGTGTGTGAAGTCCGCCCGCTCGCGCTTCGCTGGCGATGTGAACCGTGTGTGTGTTAACTTCAGGTTGTCGGGATGATAATGATTTTTTTATTGTACTTCCCTTGTGGCGTGAACATCACACACAGCTAATGTGCGTGTGTCAGGTACGGAGTTTGGCTGATGGTGGGGCTCTGCACCCCCAACCCCGACACCCCCGACGAGGTGCTGGGCCGTCTGCTGTCCGTGCTCTTCCACTGGTTCCACGTGACGTCATTCTCTTACACCGGTACCTGTTCGTTTGTATTCAGTCACACTACTACTCGGCGTTCGCACTAAGTATGTTAGTATCGATCCATCCATCCATGATCACGATCCCCTACAAATGTGTAAATAATTAATTAAACAAATGAATCCACATCAGTCCTCGCACCGTTGTAGCGATATTGAAATAACACTGTTTATCGTTTAAAACCAAGTAGACGATAACATACGTTAACTTTGGTCGCCGCACTGGTTCGGGACTGCGTAGTGAACGGTAACGGCAACAGGCAGTGGACGTGGCAGGTGAGACGGCGAACGCAGTCGAGAAGCTGAAGGCGGAGCACGTGTGCGGGTGGGTGCGCCGCGTGGCGGAGTCGCGGCGGCGCGTGCTCGTGTCGTGCCTGGTGCCGCACCCGCCGCAGCACGCGCGGCAGGCCGGCCACTGGGACAACCTCGCCTCCAACACGCACCACCTCAAGGACGGACTCAATAGGTGCGCGCCGCTTTTACTTTACTCTGGAACAATTCGGTTGCTTCATATGATCTAAGCTAGTACTTTTTGAAACATAGTTTTAATGTTATGTAATTATTTATTTTTTCTTGTTGCGCCCAGCGTAAACTTTTGATCGGTCTTCTAGTTGACATTTAAGTGTTACACGTTTCGCATGCAAGTTTTCCTCAATCTAGAATGAACATGTCCAAAGTTTGAGGAACAATGCGAACATAGTAGACATTTAGTGGCTAATGAAACGGTTCATTTCAAACTTAACATTGTATGGGACATGGGACAAAATCAAATTATTTGATTGCGGACCGAGTGAGAGCTCATTCCAGGACGTTCGAGGAATGAATACAGGACCTTCTAGAAAGAGGTCTCGGGGCAAACTCAATCGTTCCATACTGACGGTACTCGGTGAGTTTAAAATAAATATTTCATGTAAGTTTTAGGTAGTCTTCAAATTACTGTATCACTACTGCAAACGCTTACTGTCCAGCCCCGGACAAACAAACCGAGGGCCACAAAAAAATTCTAATGAGAATAGTTTTACTGAATACATTCAGTACTACAATAGTATTGTTCCAGACTGTACTGCCTCATCCCGTACGGAATCGTGACGCAGGCCATCTGGGACACCATCATGCCGTATTGGATGGAGGCGGTGTGCGGCGACGTGCCGGACAAGGTACCGCCACACACTGCCGGCGCGGACCCAGCGACCTCCACCATGAGGAACTGTCGTTCTTTATCTCGATTGCTGCTCTGTAGGTTGCACCGGTTCTTCAGGAGATTAGGTTTTTACTCCTGAGTAGAAAATTCAAGGATGGGTGTTATTGGTTTTTTTTACGTTAATTTTCTGCAAAAAATGTTGCTAGTTCAAACAATATATTCTATAAAATTTTCGCTACTCCTAAATTATAGTGCATAATTTTTTCTTATATTTGAACCCGAGATCTAGCCTTTTTATTTTAGATTGTCATTGAAGTATGGGAACAGGGAAAACATGTTTTTGAGGTTTCAACCCATTACCGTGTTCATGGGCCGCCTTGGCTATAATTTATCTTTAAAACGTGCAAGGATTTCCGAACGGTCTCTGTCCTGCCGTCCAGGAGCTGATGGAGCTGAAGGGCGCGGTGGGGCGCGTGCTGGAGGCGGACGGCTCGCTGCTGGACTCGCGCCAGCTGTACGCGTTCGCGGCCGAGCGCATCACCGGCGCCGCCAGCCCCGCCGCCGTGCTGCCGCCGCTCGAGTGGTTCCAGGTGAGGAAGACGCTCCAGGACCCGTTCTGTGTTCCCGCACTGTGACGTTACCGCTGGGTGCTGACGACAACCCTGATTGTTACTTCCGTATCAACTGTATGTAAAGCTATATATTTAGCCAAGGAAGACCTACCGCTAGAGTGATCGCGGCCGGTGAATTTGTGTTCCGATTGCTCTATCATCGGGACATGTATACATGCAAGCAATGCATACCATTTCGGTAGCGTATAGCGGCGCCATCTCTTATTAAATAGTTGAAAATCACCACAAGTAGCATTTCGGTGCTGATCACTCTAATCATTCTTCTACAGACCTTATCTCTGCTGGAGGTGAAGATCCCGCTGTCGCAGCTGTTCGAGCTGTTCAGCCAATGCGTCATTAACATGCCTGAGAAGATATTTAAAGCACCTGAAGGTCAATATTCCCTGCATTTATAAACTATTATTAATTGGATTTTTAGATTACTAGATATGTAATTAAACATAAAAGATAGGTCAAATAAAATTTCTATTATTTTTCGCTTGGACTCGTAAATGTCGGTAAGGACACACAGGCCACTCAGTGATCCATTGTGACCAAATCAATTGCGCGTCTGTTTGAAACTGTCGACAAAAATACATGTTTATAAAAATAAATAAATTATGTTTGTCATGTGTTAACCAGAGAGCTCGAAGCAGAAGGAACCGGAGGGCAACGGCTCCCCCGCGGACAGCGGCGATGGGAAGGAGGCCGCGGACCCAGACAAGCCCCTGAATCTCAACTGCTGCATCGTCATGCTCGACATACTGCTCAAACAGGTGCCACGCCAATACAGTTTGATGAATCTCATTTCTCCAGGTTCCTGCTTCAATCTGTCGAGCCATCGCGGCACGCATTTACACTCAAGTTTTTGAAATAATACTACATGAATTACTTAGCAGAATTTTATGTAGTCAAAGTAACAAACTTTTTACAAAGAAACGCAGTACAGACGAAAGTAAGATCACTAAAAGTACTCGATACACACTACAACAATATTGATATTTCATCTTTCATCGTTCTCGCTGTCTTTACCGTGTGTGTACGCACAGATGGAGCTGCAACAGAACCGGATCAACGTGCAGACGGTGAGCGGCGAGGCCGCGCGGCTGCTGCGGCTGATGCTCAAGTCCAACCAGATGAACACCATCGAGCACGGTCAGTCACACGTCACTTGACACTACTTCCAGACTCATGTACCTTGAAAATGTAATGACATTTCTCGTTTATGGTATTAATTGTGGGTCATATATGCGAGTATGCGATGAAAACATGAAGTTCTTATAGGATCGCTCGTGTGGCTGTCTGTACGTCCGTCTGTCACTCACGATGCTCTCCGAATGGAGGCAAAAAATAACAATTTGGTACACACATGGAGGTCGGTGACACAACGATAGACTGTTTCAGATTAAATAAGCTAAAATAATAAATAAAAAATATTTCCAAGTATATTCTTTGACGTACGGAACAAATGGAATCGGATAGTTTCTTATAGAGCATACAAATACATATCGTTTATTTTTAGGTAAGTTTTTTGAAATATGTTTCAAAAAGAGTATGGACGGAAAATTTTCGGGCATATTTAGGTTAGAAGGGCGAATCTTCTCAAAAACTCAACATTCCTGGAGGATTATGCAGATTCCAAATCATTTAATAATTCTGTAGATACACTTATGCACGGCATTCATTGCTTCTACTACCGTTTCGGAAAGGTGCTTTAACATCGAGGAGAAGAAACGGCGAAGGTAACTCCTCAGCACATCTTTAAAACAATAAATGACCATAAACGATGCTAATGTCAATAGTGTCAGGCGAAACTCCATCGATATTAAATGATCATTTGTAAAAATCCGTCGATATTAAATTATCATATGTAAAACTCCGCGAGCACCACCCAACGTACTAAGTTGTCGCGATGTGCAGCGGCGTGTCGCGCGGACGGCGCGTGCTCGTACTGCGAGGCGGCGGCGCTGTGCCACCAGCTGGCCGTGCGGCTGGTGCGCGCGCTCGTGCCCGCCGCGCTGCACCGACACCATGCGGAGGTACCGCACGCACACCCTCCCCACTCCCTCCACGCACCCGTTATATTGATACACGGTGATCGCGACGTAACCGTTGCGTTCCAGTCGCAATCCGACGAGTGGTCGGAGACCACGAAGCGGAACCAGTCGGAGGAGGAGCGCAGCAAGTCGGGCGGCACGCCCGCGACGTCGGTGGACGCGCTGCTTGCCACCGCGCACCCGCTGCCCGACAAGAGCTCGGTGGGCGGCGTGCTCGTGCACATGCCGCATGTACGTATCGGCGCCCGCTTCGTTTGGTTCCCTGCACTCTACTTTATTAGCGGCTCCCGACGATCTTCCGTTTCCCCCGTGCTCCTCTATGTCTGTGCTCTAGTCTGTCGCGGTGAAAACACATGTCGTCGTGAGACGTTAACGGAATGGACGCGTTGTACTATTTCTCTTGGTTTCCGAGTCTTTTCCGTTTATTGAGGTGTATTTTTGTTATATCATTTGTTTTTTTTGTTCGTCTGTTGTGTATATATCTTATATTATATATGTTGTATATATCTTAGTCTTATTTTATTTGAGAAACAATTTACCGTTTTTACATCCGGTTACTTCGTAACTGACTCCACGATAGACACTCGAGGGCCGCGGCGCGATCGATCGTCGCACTGAAAGTTACTTCTGGTTAGAAATAAATAACCTATTATTACAATTATATGGCGACGTACTGTTTAATTACAAATCACACGACAGTTGGACGGTAAGGCTGGTTGGTGTTGTTGTTCATTTTCGTTTTGTAGTATTTTTTCGTATCGACGTTAATGTTTTTCAATAAATATCTTGCTTATAGTTTTTGGATTATTTTAAAAACAGGACGTTAAAAGCAATCATTACAATTCTTCTGGGGCAATACATCGAGATTGGTTTATAAAATAAATGTTTATTGCTCGAATTGAGTTCTCTTAGAATGTTCATACTAAATAATATGATAGATATACTTTTGTATATAATTTAATATTGATTTTGCCATCATCTTTTTTAAATATTTCAAAGGTGATTGTAAAATGAAAACATAGTTTAATGTTGTATGTGTCTGTCTCTCTTGCACCTCGGCTGCATGACGTGCGCACCGCTTTCACATTTCGCTCACGAGTAACAACAAGCAACTTAACATAGTAAAATGTTGTTAATAAATAGGACGCCATATTTTGCTTGTGAAGTGAAATCGATCGGGTTCCACTGTACTGTGGACTGCAAAGCAAATGTGGGAACGGTCGTTGATTCGCTGTATTTTTGTTCTTCATAGCATCGTACGTACGACGAACAAATTAAATTTGCCCTACCTTCGTAAAAGCACATGTTCGTCCAAAAATATCGACTTCATCCTATTCGTAAATAATATTTTAGTTTCCTGATATAAAACAAATCATTGGATAAATTCTATAAAATCTCTAATATAAATGTGCTGATGGGATACAGGAAGAATATAGAATAATAAAGATTCAGAATATCTGTTCAAGAACAAACAAAAAAAGAAAAAAAAAAAATGTCAGTTGTGGTTGTTTGTGGCGCACATTAACGTGCACACGCATCGTGACTCTATTGCGTGTGCGTGTTTGTCTCGTGTTAATATAATCAAGTCAGTGATGGCTAAGAACTAAACTTCCGATCCCAGCAGCACTCAAACACACGACCACCATTTTTTCCGATATAGCCAATAAGTATTAAACTTAACTCAGATTAAAAAATAAACGAAAGATCTCATATTAAACCTATGTCAGCCAGTGAATTAGGCAACGAAATATGCAAAAGTCAACCGCTCAATAGAACAGCGACGTTTATTAAGTATTACACACAATCATTTTTTTTACCTTCGAATATAAAAAGTGGGATTTCTTACATAAATTTTATATACGTATATGTGTATTTCGTTGTGGACGTCACTGGCCATTAAAAACTAAATCGATTGACCGTAGACTCTCCCGTCTCCCGTCTCCTGTGTTCTGAAGCTTAGAACTTATATAATAGATGTTTAGTTTGTCCATTTCATGCAACTGTCTCTCATAAGCGACGTGGGCTCGGACGCCACGCTGACCAAGTCGTCAGCTGACACGCAAGTACGTCTCTTACATTTATCTTTGACTGGTATTAAGCTGTCAACCGAAGTGGACTTAGCTCGCCTTAGTAGTCTGTGGCCATTATTGAAGGCTGGCATTTAATGGCATTACAGCATTAATAATAAACATTTAAAGTAAATAAAATTTATTGATACTTACAAAAAAAAGTAGTTCATATTTTAATTTATGTCAATAATCGACACACGAGCGGACTTGCAGAGGGGATGGCCCTTATCGGTCACGCTCCGTGTGCCGCTGCCTCCTCTGTTGTTCGGTGGGTTGCACCGGGACAAGCGGGGAAAGTTGGTTCCGCAATATTGATACGCTGAAGTCATACGTATTTAATCGTTATAAACTAGCCGGCGACGGCGTCGGTAACGTGCGAGTACCTTATGAATTATAATTTCACTATGTATTGTTCAGTACGCGTTTCAGCTTGTTCATGAACCTCCGCAGACAGTTGACAACATAACACCGGTAGTTTACCTCTCGCTTGTTCTGCGTGTACGTGCTGTTTATTTATTCGATATTGTGAAATACGTACATTTTACCTGTTATTTTGTTTGTATATTATTTTGTATAGAAAATTTAAAACGTTGCTTCTCTCTTTATGTTTTAGAACATTCAAAACTACATGTTCGTAATTTAATTATAATACTAATATTGAAGATGACTGGTGCGAGAATATTACTTGGCATGCCCCTATTTGTACATAGCATTATTAAGATTTTTTAATTTCTAAATATTTAAATATACCGGTTATTGTTCACATTAAGACAACAATTCGTAACCTTAATATTCTTTGTTACTAAAAATTGCTACATCATGGTATAGTAATTTATTAATATCCATAAATAAAAAACCTTCCTGTTTGCCTTTCAAATATGTTCATGAAATTTCATCTAACGCTTTATGTAAAAACATAAAATATACATTTCAAATTGAAGAGCAACATAGAATTGGGCATAAGGTTTTGTTATAATCATATCCTACTAACACAAGTAGAAGTCAGTGGACGGCTGCGGTGTCGGTGCAATAGAAGGGTTGTAGTGATGTTTGAGAACTTTGGTGACCGACATCTTTCCGGATGTTTTATGTGGTTTCTATAAGAATAAAAACATGAGTATCAAGCATGAAAATGTATGAAAGTAGCGGCCTGGAGACAATTAAAATACATTTTAAATGACCCCCAATATATTTGTTTCAACTAACTACCCAAACACCCGAACACCCTCGGTTCAAATATTTTTATAAACAGCAAAAGAATATGTAAATATTGTGTACTGGTTATAACTCCGGAGCGTACGTTTTAGTACATCGGCCCCTCGCACCGTCCGGGCACCGCATTGTCTTAAACGGCAGGCAGACACTTATCACGCGGGTTTGGAAATCATCTGCTTTATGCAGGTGTTGATAGCACGATGTACAAATATTGCTATGAGTTTTCTATTGACCCGGGCCGCAGTCCGCAGGTCCTTATCCCGAGTTTCAGAAATTAATTTTACAATTATTTTGGCTCGCAGACATGAGTGGTATAATTATGTCCATATTGGGACACAGTATAATTTATTTGCGACGAAAACTTTCTCTCGTTTAATTATCAATTGAACAGCACAGACTATTAACTGAAATGGACAATGGATTCAGTTGTTCAAAAATGTATGGTTATCCATAGTCATTATATAATTTTTGAGTTATGTGTGTTAGATGTGAACATGTGCGCATTGCGCTAACGTCGTCCGGTGAGTGCAGTGTGCAGTGTGCAGCGTGGTGTGGCGGTCGTGTTGTAGATAATGACGGCGACGGTGGAGACGATCACGGAGCAGCTGGACATGGCGGTGTCGCTGCCGCCCGCCGACCAGCCGCCGCTGGCCACCGCGCACACCGTCACCCTCACCGACACCGACGTCGCCACCGCCACCGCCGACGTGAGCCCCGCTGACCGTCACTAGTAGTGTTTACACAGGCGCGCTAATCGGAACCTCATTAGCACCGCCCGACACTAAATGTGTGCGTTGTTATAGAGCCCCAACGACCTCCGAAACGAGCCATCTTCTCGTTAAAGCGCTGTCAGATCAGAAGGGAGCATTCCGAGCAGGTGTGATGTATTCCTGGCCTCAAAGATACATGGGATCCCTTATATAAATGTGTTGTTGTTTATTGTTCGTGGTCTGAAATAATTTTAGAAATCGAAATCATTTTGGCAGAGACATTTTATATTTCTATAAACATATCTATGTGGGTGTCTGCTTATTAGGTACTGAATTCGAAGTTTTTCACACAATATCCGCACTGAACCAATCTGAATACAAACGCTGATTTACTATAGAAATGTATGTCAGTGTTACGATGTTTCTGCCATCTTTCATTATCGGAGTAATTATTTGTCGTACCGGTCCAGGTGTCCACTCCCAACCTGCTGGGCGAGCAGGACGGCATGGCGGAGTCGGTGGACGAAGACATGGCCAACTTCTGGCCCACTTCCGCCGGCAAGTTCCACTTCTGCATCGACGAGCTGCCGCAGGAGCTGCAGTACATCCACCAGCTTCTGCAGGTGTGTAGAGAAATCCTTATTGTATTGAGTTAACGAGTTTATTAATGAATAACCAGGACTTTTTATTTATTTAAATTCAATCACAGTTACTTTAAACAAGTTGTGCTTCAAAACGATTTCATTATCCTCATTGTGAACAGTGACTACCCAGTGGTTCGTAATTCTGCTGCGGCGCGGGAGGCCCGAGCTTCAATCTTCGATATTTTTATTTTTTCGTTGTTTTATGCGTTTTGGAAATTATATTACCAGTAAGCATACAGCATATCTGTATGTATATAATGTATTCAAGGGGTGTGAAATCCGTCAGTCCGCATTTGGACCTTTATCCGTCTCATCGTAAGAGGGTGACAGTGACGACGTGTGCACGTCGTCCCCCCCCCCCCCCCCCCCCCCGCCCGCGCCCCCGCCGCGCCCGCCGCCGGGCCGCCCTCCGTCTCTCC
>DWPT01002430.1:0-16189 GCA_018251895.1 Agathymus mariae mariae | reverse complement strand
AATAAGCAAAATACAAATTACTATACTTAATTGTCACAAATTTCCATGATATTTTGTTTTACACGCACTTTTTTTTGGGTTCCTCTAATTTTGTCCATGAGTGTATTAATAAACCTAGGGTTAAACTATACATGTACAAACGGACCACAACTTACCCTATTTAGCTCATTGTATTTATGTTAATTTGCCTAAAGTCCTTTTGCAAGATTTTCAAACAAATTTCAGAGGTTACATAAAATAAGTACTATTTAATTTTAATATTTTATAAGTGAACATTCATGTACTTTATCCACATATAATAAAATTTTAACTGCTCACTTTCTGTACATTAAGGATATACATATAAATAAAACTATTATTAGGGGCGTTTACTAATGCGATAGACCCAAAACCATTTTTATTAGAATATATCTGTCTCTATTTGTCTATGCGTTTGTGCGCGCTAATCTCAGAAACGGCTTAACCGATTTCGTTACGGTGTTCACTGATATTTAAAGTTCGTTTCATTTAAATCCGTCCGTAAATAAAATAATTATAAATTAATGTTGTAATTTCTAATTCAGAGAACGAAAAAAGCCAGTCCTAAAACAATGCAGGTGCTAATTCTAAGCTTAAGGCGTATTTTTTTCTGAAACGACGCGAGGATAGTTTCCTGGTTACATTTAAATATCTTAAAATACAACAAAAACAAATGTAAAGTTCGTTACAAGATATAGGTGTGTAAGATTTACGGTAGGTAAGAGTGACTCTAATCGTATTGAAACTTGAGCGACACTTTCCGCATTTCTACTTGGAATACTAAAAACTTTTATATTACTTGATCTTCGAAGTTAAGCAAGTTTAGATACTTACTTACTTTGCTGCGTTCCAGTTTACATTTTTAAGTCACCGAGGAGCAGTAACCCGCGCTGTGGTCTAAGTTGCTCCAATTGTGTACTTATGCTCACTCAACACCCTGGCTTCTCTTCAGAAAATCTACACCTTATCTCTACACTGTACTTTTACACTACTCTTCTCTGTTTTTCTATTTATCATCAATCAAATCTTATTTTCTACATTACTGAGACTCGCTGGGTCGCTTATCTCAAATTTTGGCATAGAAACATTTTTTTTTTGTCAGGCATTTATTTTCATCTATCCCATTTTATTGTTTTTGATATTGGTTTTCCTAGTTCTAACATTTAAAAACATTTTCATTTATTGCAACAGCTGAACAAAAACGTTCAAAACTTTGTTCATTATCTTCGTAATAGAACTTCTATAGTCACTTTTATTTAATATTCAGTGGGAATAGTTCCTTTTCCTGGAGCGAAAAGTGTCCTAGATTACGACTTATTATTTTAAAATATCCAGAGTAGCATCAAATTTATTCAGTACCTTCCACCTGACACATGTATCATTGCAGGAATTGTCAAAACACCAGATAAATCTATGTTTTGATCTCTATATCGATAACATAGCGTAATGTAAATTAGAAATTTCTTTCACTAATTCTAGGACAATCCCTTCAAATGTTTTTATTATTGTCACACATCCTACATCCGATTTAAGGAAGTGTTCAAACTGGATATAGATACGGGATATATGAATAATATTTTACCGGTTTTGATTACGGTAATGATGATTATGACGTATGAAATGATTTCGAATTATCCAGTTGTTTCGGTTACAGATATTAAATGATTTGGGATTTTTTAAAAATGTATAGCATATTGACAAGGTAACAATTTAGTTTTTATGTTATTATTTATTAGGTATTATAATAGAACACAAAAGCCTTAAAACTTTAATATTAAAAGCTTTCTTAAAATGAGAGCTAACGTATCGGGTCGGCCGGTGAAAACCTATTATAACCTGTTTCATTTAGACTGTACCTATCCGAAATTATCCAAAACTTTTTTATAGGATTCGGTTACGGTTATGGAGCTCCATAATATCTCTAGTTGAAACCTTTATTTTCATAAATTTTTTTCTTATAACAATATTATGAAAAAAAATAGAGACCTAAAGACCTAACCATGCAGAGAAAGGAAGAAAACATAATGTGCACATTAGGTATAAAATTGACTATACGAAATACTCATATATCTCGTATATCAAATAGGGTGTAATCCATCCTGGAGTCCAAGACAACCTCCCCTGCTCATGGTGCACCCTGGGGAACAACAGACGGGGCTACGGCAAACGGTCCATCCAGTTTAATCCTCACGGTACTTGCAAGGCGGTTGCGGCATCTGGCTAGCTACCACCCTCCTGAAATCCACCATGAAATGTTTCATACGTGTTTCTGATGCAGTATCGGAGAGCCAATAATAATGTGGGTCGCCCGATTTCCTTTCCGGTCGGCAACGGCGAACTTTTTTTTGTAGGTGAATTTTGATTCATAAAATACACCCTACCTATAATAATCTTTACAGCTATAATTCCAAAGGTTATCTGGAAGAAACCGCTGCTTAGCGATAAGACCGTCTTATGTACATAAATTCTTAGCATTGTAGAATAAACATATCTGGTGCACAGTTAAATGTGTAAAGTAAAATAAATAATAAATAAAATGTTTTTTATTTGTAAAATCTTAAAATAACAGTTTTCAACTCGTACAGTTTACAACTAAGGTAGCAGAAAAACCTGCTATATAAAAAAATGTTAATTCCTTTGAATAAATTACATAACTGATACTTACTGAAGACTTTACGTCTTTATTTTTATAAAATTCCTACCTCTAAGGTAATTTCGCTGCACTCAAAGACCGAGCGTTACATTATAAAGCTCAAGTGATTTCAAGAAAGTTCAGTGGACCAATTGAAAAGATGGAAGCTGGCTCTAATTATATTGAAAGTTCGAGTGACGCTTTTTATTTGCGTCCACTGTAGAATATCAAGCAGGTTAATTTTCCGCTATCATATATATTTTTTTTATATTTGATTTTTACATCAAGCTTTTGACAATGAACTATCCGTGAATTGCTAATTAAAGACAGCTCTTAAGAACGGACCTTGAATGGATTGGAAAATAGTCTGTCAAATCGGGATAAAACCTATTACCGCGTTCTAATTTGTTGGACTTTCTACGTCCGATTTGAGGAAATAATAGAATATTTTTTCATAATTTATACGAGTAGCATAAATATTTAAAAACAAATATAGAGTCCTCAACATTTTTTTGAGAATTTCATCTGTCGATCTGATTCTATCTGTGCATGATTTTAGCGAATCTAAGCATATTTACAATTAATATTATGGGTCATAATACAGCATACCTTTTATCCCAGGTAATATATTTGTTTAAACAAAATTATCCAAAGCGAATAAAGAAAAGTTAAAAAGATATTAGAGCGTTCCTTCAAATTGCTTGTAGAATGTATGTCCGATAAATTTAATAGTATAGGAAGATAAAGCCTGATAATCTTGTTCACTAATCGATTTACAATATTTATAGTAAAAATATATTTACAAGTAATAAAACTTTAGTTTTTATATTTTCATTTTGGAGGTATCAATTAGTTAATGGCAAAATCTTATGTACTTGTTATTGAGAGCAATATACGATGACGCCCTGGTAACAAGTTTTGTAAAACCAGATCTGAATCACATGTGCATGAACGACGTGCATGTGGACGCGCCGGGAACACAGCGCCATCTTGTGTAAAACTTGAGTACTCTTGAATGACTTTTAGTTTGGTATTTAACTTGTTATATTGAAATATAGATGTAGATATAACAATGAAAAACATAATTACTGATTTTTATTTTGATTTATATTCATCACTTCCGTTTTAAAATGAAAGCTAACTGTCGTATTGCCAACAGAATATTTATGCCTTATTATGTTTGTAACCTTCGCTCTGAAAGGACGTCCCTAGCGAATTAAACTGGAATTGGGTTGTGCTGTGATACTTACTAAAGTAAAATTTATAATTTTGTATTGCTTTTGTTTCTCCGACGATGGAACCTCGCGACCACGCGCCTAGATGCACATTGACCAATAAACGCCAAGTGTTCGCCACCAAAAAATAATGAGGAACTGACCTGACGATGCGCGCCAGGGCATAAATACGGTAAAAGCTGTCGAAAGAGGACATATTAACTTCCCTCAAATCTTTTATATTGTTCAGTTACTGGTTTAACAGTAATCTAACAAGTATCAGGTGCTGAAGAAATAGTGATCTATCAAGCCGTTCTACTTGGAGCGGTTAGTGAACATTAGAATTTCCGAATTATGGCTTGAACGTTTAGCCAAAACAGCAGCTTGTTTTAGTACGCTCTAGACTGTTCTCACATCTGGAAAAGTTTTTTTCCTGCAGTGAACCGATGGTACGTTTGAGACAACTCTCAACTAACGGAAACTAAGAAAAAACTATCGACTACAACTTTTAATTGTATTTTTGTTACTGTAGCCAGTTTGTAGCGACAAGTTCATTTCGGCAGCAACTCAGGATACCATAATAAGGGTGTGAGCGTGTATATTTTTTAAGTTCTAATTTTTTTTTATTTCACCAATTAAAATCCATTGCCATACGTATGAAAGATCACCACGTGAGAGTGGCTCGAAAAATCATGCTATTTTATTGTGTTACATTCGTAATATTCAGGACAAATTTTGCATGAATGGCAATCTCGGAATTTGCGTAGTATATTTTAATGAAAATCTAAATTAAAAAAAAATATGATGTTCAGTTTGAAAATTATATTCAATTAACGATTCGGGCTATAGATCCTGTGTTAGCTATGTGTGCGCTAGGTGGCTGAACATAAACAATCACGATACCACGTAGGTATGTAAAAGAATATAAAACTGTCATTTTAGCCGTATTTGGATGGCCATAGAATACTCGCCCATACTGGCAGAACAGGGCGTCGTACGAAGCGACAGAAACTAGCCTGCTTGGTGGTAGGACTTCGCGTAAGGATTATATTATCAGTATTATTATTAAGAATTCATATCTATTATTAGTGGTATTGCTATCTTTCAATGAATCCTGCTTGGCTAGCTACCACCCTCCTGCTTGAGTCAACCACCTATCAACTTCCGCGAATTGTGTTCCGGCTGGGGGCTTTAGGGCCAGAACTTTCTTTATTTTTATTTCCTGCGTGACAATGCATAAAAGATACCTATAGTATTACTAATGTCCATGGGAGAAGTTGACCACTTACCATGAGGTGGCCACTCGGCTGCTCAGCTGTCGGTTATTTGCATTTAAAAAAGACTTTGATCTAGTACATAAATATATATGGCGAAATAATTAAGAACCTGAGGTAGTTGCCACGACGGGCATTCATATTTCATATCTCCCAGTTTCGAAAACAGTCCTAAATATTTTCTTTTAAAAATTTATACGTGATTTTACGTCGCAAACATGCCAGAATTATTTCACCGATGAAAGCATTAAAGCCGAAAAACCCAAAAACATGAAGTCAGAGAGTAATAATAATTTGAAAAAGTCAGCATTTGCGTTCGCGCGAAAGTTTTATATGAGTTTGCAGAGCTCTGGTCGAGCTGATACGAGAACCGTGACGAAGTTCAGCGGTTTCATGACATTTGTAATGACGTGTGCTATACACCTACTATTAACTAGTAACCAGCACTAACTTCACTTTGGAAAATTTCGCGTACGAAATGTAGTACTAAAACATATAATATTAGTTCAAAACACGCCATATAATTTTATTCAGCGTTTAGTGTATACATGTTCAGACAGACTAACAAACAAAAATTCCTAATAAATATGTTTTAGCTTCTAATGATGTAAAAGTCTACCTTCATTAACGAACCGGTGCTAAGTGGGACCTATCAACAATCGATATATATATATATATATATAAACCATACCATAAATCAAAATATCGCTATGGAACCTGCATATCTAAGATTTTTTCATAATGCTGTCAAAGGTGTGGGAAATCTGTCAATCCACATCTGGCTAACGTGGCAGACTATGGCCTTAACCCCTCTTATTGTACGAGGACACCCAAGCCCAGTAGTGGAGAAAATATGGTAACATACCCATTCGACAAGGGTGGCTTTTGAAGTAACCGCGGTATTATGATAAAATATGCTGATTACGAAGCCAAATTTTTCGAAATTCCTAGTTTAAAAATTTTACACGAAATTTTATTCCTTAAGGCTTTCAGCATAGTGGATGAGCCCCGGGAGCCGGAAGATATAAAGATGATGTATGTGTTGAACTATGACCTCAACCACTCACCTCAAGCACGTCTCAGATAGTATTTCGAGTTGAATATTTTTTACCAGCTTCATCATTTATTTTTCCAAATGTAAAAATTTGACGATTCTCCAAAGCAATTGAACTTACTCCAAACACAATTAATATATTTAGCTTTCAATGTAATCTTACTTAAGATTTTCATATCAGTTTGATATTTATACTCTATATAATCTGTTACATTGTATTTTTTATCGAAGTTAGTAAACAAAACACTTCGTTTCATTTAATCATTTTAAAACCGAATCATTAATAAGCACCCAGTAATCTCTCCAACCAACACAATAGTTCCACTTTCAACCATAAATAGTGGTCAGGCGGAATCCAACGCGTCCTTAACTAGGAATCCCGTTATACGGGGCCAACTAATCTAAATTCATTAGTTCGGCCCGCGTCTAAGTATTTGAATAATTTGATTTGCTATGCCGAATTCGAATAACTGTAAATTAGTGGGGTCGGACCGGCCATAATTAGAAGGGACATTTAGTGACAAGGGTTGTTGTCACGAGCTACTAAGCGCTTACTACTACCACCATTGTAGAATGTATTAAAAGGGTAATAAAATAATGTTTATAAATCAAATAAGCAGTAATATAAATAATGAGTTACTCAAGTTACATTAGTCGGTAGTCATTCCAATTAAATATATATAATAAAAATAAATGATGTTTTGCCAGACACTCTGCTTAATTGCTGTAAAATAGTTTTTTAACGAAGTATGCATATAGCTCAACATATAAAAGACATATAACATATAAAAGATGTATACCTAAACTTATCTTCAGTTTAATAAAGGCTTTGGAGTTGTAATGAATAATAATTTATTGATTCCTTTATTATTAATACTCTATAGTCTGAAGTCTGTGGTAGTCTCTGGCCTTGGATTTAGTGATGTCTCATAGATGGTGTATATTACACAGGATTTTAATTGATTTCTCTAAAAGACAATGCATTCGTAGCTGCGCGCCCGTTCTCCTATTTATTATTATACTCATCGGCGGCCGCCAAACTTTACTGTTTACACAATGTTTCAGATTGTCAAGGGTTAGTCGACATAATTTGTAAAATGTGCAATTTCCATTTGACGCCTTAATTGCGATGTTGCTGGACTTGGTCCTGGCATGGGAAATTTAAAACAAATTAAAAATCGTTTAGACTCGCCGTCGTAATATTATTCGCGACCGTACTCTAACTTGAAATGTTCCGAAAAACTAACGTAGCGAGATAGTACTTTAACCCTATATCGCCAATGATGTTGTCGATTTCACTAGTAAATACAATAACATGGGAAACATGAGGTTAAAAATAATATAGCATATATAGCTTGTTTTCTGGTGGAATTGTAATATAAGTATATCAAACCTATTTTCGTTGAAAGTAGATACTATTTCAACTTTATCAATAAAATGTTTCATAATTTTATAGTCCATGTTTAGATAGTTATATAATTTATAGTGACTTTGGAAGCAATTCATAAACTTCTAAAATTAATAAAAAACTAGATTTTTTTCCTATTATAAACTCTGAGCAATCTTGAAGGATAGTTATGTTATTTATTTTTAAATTTCCTCTACATAGTGCTAAGTCTTTATAAAAACTGGTTATGATGGATAAACTGGCTATTCTTTCTGGTTTTTCCGTTAAACTACAGAACCCTAAAAACCAAATCAATAATTTTCTGCCGAGCCATTTCATGGAATTTTGAATAGAGTTGTCAAGCGATGTAAAAGCTTTGTTGTCAATGAAAATGTCTTTTCGTTCGCTCCAGTGTAGGCTTCGATTTCACGAAAAAGTGTGTTCCCCTTATATCTTGGAGAGGTGTGAAAATAAGATATTCAAAAAAGGCTCAAAAGATCTGTTTTCACGAGAGCTGTAAGATGCAAAAAGAATTATTCGAGCAAGTCAAAAACGAAAAAAGGTATGGCCGAAATAGTGAAAAAACGCATAGTTGGAAACAAAGAATTATATCAAAAATCTGAAAAAATACTCCTGGACAATTCAGTCAGCTACAATTTGAGCCTAAAACAAAGACGATCGGGTTAAAGGGATTCCCCGTTAGCTTAACCTTTTTGAAAAAATATAAAATAATAATTATTATTCAACGTTGTAGTTTTATTTTGTAACCTTTTCCTCATCCTGACTTTCTCGTCGCTCAGCGACAATATTTTTTCTAATTCCGTAGATTCATTTCTAATGTGCTCGATAGTCGTGTGAGGCACGAAATCTGTGAATTTTTCCTTTCATATCTCTCACAGACCACACAAACAAGAATTTGCTATCACGAACAGGATGCCTAAAAATTAAGTCCATATAAAATAAATTATTAGGAGGCTATAACTTAGTATTTTGAACTTTGCCCTTCTTCTCCGATGATCTGAGTTCAAATCCTATAAATTTATAATTATAGGCGTATTAGAAAATAGTTACCGTTTGCCCGAAGCAAATTAGAAAGAAAAATAACATAAGGCAAAATACATACCTAACAGTATTCTCCATGATGATTTCAAAGGTGAGACAAATCATCCAGTGCGCACTCAGGTAGGACTTATCGCTTTGCTCTTTCTACTATCAAAATTAACTTCATTTAGAATATATCTCAACATAAAGAAAAGTCGACGCAGAAACCTGTTAAACATTCCAGATACGCTCATACGATGAAGAAAAATATATTAAGAAAATAAAGACGCTTGGGAGAAATCGAAAGGAGTCACGCTCCATACACCCATTCTGAGGACCATTGCCTAGCAATGAGACAATAAAAGTGCTGTCTTTAAACTAGAATAACAAGTTTGCTTGTTTCTTTCGATCGGAATACACATTTTATACGTATTCTTTTTGTGTTCGTACATTTTATGACTTTATATAGAAACTTGGACCTATGGAAATTGTACAATAAAGAAGCCATAAAAATGTTAACACTGAACTCTTTGTTATGGAGTATTTTAATGAATATTTAAGGTGATTTATTTCATTTTTACCACCTACTGGGACCAGGAGCGGCACAGCAATGGAGTCACTGGCCAGTCCGACTTCTATCTTAAAATAAAAACCTCCAAATTCCAAACACGCTCATCGGTCGCACTCACAACCGTGGACAGTTTGCCAATTACTGTCATATCAAGCCACGCTTAAATTAAACTGATATATCCAAAAAAATAACAGCCAATTCTATCGCTTTACCGGACATATAATAGAAATCTGTGATGTAAGATACACCTGGGATGACTTTTAAAAATAAACTTAAACATTCTCATGCGCACACCACCGCATTTGGTATGTTTCGCAGCTGTTATGGACACTCGAATCATTACGATTAATGGCTGCGTCAGCTGGAATTCAGACCCAGTTTGACTATTGACCATTTCTGCACTCGTTAAGCATTGTCACTTCGTATTGTCTTAAATAGAAATATGGGCAGGAATAGACAGAAATGCTACACAATTTTATTGTATTTATAGATCACGCATAGACACATTGAAATAGATAGTTTCGCAGCTTGGAGATGGATTCGTCCGTGTTCTTCCGCACTCTGTTGTTACAATTAGTGAGCTTCTCGCAGGATTGCTCATTGTGACGTCTGGCGTTTGTCAGGCTGACGTCCAGCTCATAACCTAGAGCCACCGCTGCTCTGGACAGCTCCGCAAGACATGTTGTAACGTTTGCTCTGAAAGGAAAACGTTGGAGAATTACAATTATGTAAATTCAGTATCATACAATCAATAATATTATCGTAATATATCTTACGAGGAAGTAGGAACATTGGTACAAGTTGCAAATTCATAGTTGTTACTCGTGTAACACACACACACACATGCACACACAAACATGTGCGCACACACACTCGATTATTAGAAAGAAAGAAAGAAAACCTTTATTTCGCCTAATAACATGGATACTGGAAACTTGATTAGATTTTTAACAAAAAATAAAGAAAAGAAAAGAAATTTAAACACCTAATAAAAGTAATAAACAGGTTAACGGTTAAACGGTGTTGTAGTAACCGTCAAATTACGAAAAGGAAGTCAACGGAAGTCGCTGTTTCTCAGTACGCCCGCGCGGGCGGAGCGCGCATGTGGTGTGCGCAATGCAAACTGGGAGAATAAAAAAAAAATAAGCATAAATAGTATAGGACTGAGTGGACTTGAAATTAATTTAGTGGGTGCAAGCAACACTGAGGATGCTTACGCAGTACGTCCTCCTAGAACTAAATCTAAGTACTATTTCTGAAATACAAATACTTTTATATACATAAAATTAGATGGCAACAACTAAACTTTTATGTTAAAAAAACATTAAAGTGAGCCAGCTGGTGCAGGGTTTAGTGAGCCACGATACGAGAGAGCCATACAATGCAGGTGAGCACGTTTTATAGTAGGTTAAGTTAGAATAAAAAGGTTTATAATTAAGATTTTAGTCCAATTCAATGTACGACATTGAAAGGGACTCCTAACAAACTTGTAGGCATCGGTTTTGCTTAAAAGATGGGTCCCAGCCCCTGTATATTAATATGAATTCTGGACGTATATTTTTAGTAACATGTTAATTTTTTATGGCTATTAAGCCAGCAAAATAGTTACGGGGTCCACTGTGGTGAATGAAAATCGCTAATACTGTTCAACTGTTCCAAAAGGAATGTCAGCTTTGGTTTTTGACTACGAGCGAAGTGATGAACCAACTTTTTTTTGTGAATAATCGACAAAAAATCAGATCGATCACCGCTTGGTAGGTGATTACCGCTACCAATTGAAGACTGCAATATCCGATGGCATCACCGATGTGATACCGGCCACGAAGAATGCGGGTAGATCGCATATTTTCTTGAACTGCGCTACCGAAACACGTTAACACATGCTACTAATTCTAGAAGGAGACTTGTTTATCCTTGTGACGAACCTTACCACCAAACTCAACTATAAAAATATTAGTAATTACCGCCAGAATAACATTTAATCATTGTCTTGTTCGTTGATGTATAGGCTGCACCACGGGTACCTGATACAGATTCAAGTTCGGTGAAGCCATGTCACTGAAGATCTTCACGATTGTTTCCATAAAGTATTGCAACATTCATTAAGAAATAATACCTAGAGCATACCATAAGTTTTTCATGCAACATCATGACGACCACTTACTTATGACCTTCCACGATACCGCGACCACTAGTATTCAAAGACCTAGTAGCATCGGTGAGAGTTTTCTGCATTTGATTCCTGGTAATGCTGACCATGTCCTCTACGTACTTCGCCATTTTCGACATCGAAGCACGCGCTTCTTCGGCGCACTGGTAGATTTCGGCCACATGTCGACTGGCCACCGTTCGCGCAGCGCGACGCTCTTCATTACACATTGCTGTTAAACAGTGCAACTAGATAAATGTCCTTACAACAGTCACTTAGCTTCTATAATTTTTGCTATTATTTATGCATATCAAGATGTAAATAATCACAAACACATAAGCCGCCGCATATTCTTATCGGTTTACTGATACAAACAAACTAAACAAGAAAAAAGAAAACACAAACATTTATGTGGTACACGCTATCTTTTCTCAGTAGACAATGAGCCGATCAAACAATAGGGCTACAAGATCTTTTACGAGTAAAAAACATAATCATCGTTTCGGCTTCTTCAAAAAAACAGATTAAGCTCTAAAGCATTTAAAACGAATGCGTACTATATGCCTGTAAGAATTTATAGTCATTTGCCAGAGCGTCTTTGTGATTTAAGCCTTAAACAATAAAAATAATTTATTAGAACTATTGCAACAAAAACAAATATTATGACATAAACGTAATATATATTTTTTAATGATAAATTCATTTGAATTTGACATAAATATTTTCCCGCTAATAATCAACACTATTGATACTAAATTTATTATTAAATTTATAATTAACACTTTAACGGCGACAAGTATATCATAGTTAATAATAAATATTTGTAATGTGGTGTAACCAGTAATAATGTTGGAAACCTATTAGAATAACATCAAATATGTACACATGCTTGATCAAATAAATAAACTCATTCATTCACTTTAGATCAAAATAATAAGACATTTTACACTGTCGGTCAATTCTCGGATTAATTTATTCAACGCGGTGATTTTCGCTTTTAAAGATGTATGTAAATACTAGTACTTAAATCGGAACAAATATTTTAAATGCGACACCATGTGCAACACAATGTATTTTTATTTCTAAGTTAGTTTTTTCAAAATATAGATTGCTATATATATGCTTGTTTTTAGATGAAATATCTTATCCCACTTTGGAGAATCATAAAAATCGTTTAAACATAAGACCGCATTGGCTAGTTTTTAATAAAACCAAAAAAAATCTTGAAATCGATCTGCAAGTTCGGACAAAACGTCGTGGCCAAAACAGTTAGTGATTGGAAAACAGTAAGCAAAAATTTCACAATTTTACATTATATGTAAGCTTATGCTAGCTTCTTATATCCGGAAAATGTCTTGAAATCTTTTAAATATTCTTTAGGCCGGCCGCTATCATTTCATTCCGTGTACATAAAGGATGATTTCTGTAATAGAACATATATTATCCCGAGCAGTAAACGTTACCACTAACAAGTATTTTTATATAGTTATTAACACTGAGAATGTGGTTTGAGGTATGTGTGACAGTGTTTTACGCCCAATTTACGAGGAAAATAAATGGTTTTTTATTCCAACACAACATTGAGTATCAACTATCACTTCTAGACGGCATTTTGAATGACTAATGAGTTTCAAGTGAATAAAAAAACAAATAATCTATTATTTCTTAAATAAAATATCTAATCAGAATATTGCGTTCCAGATTCTACCTGCTTACGAGCGCGCTACGAGCGTGTTCAACTATTGCTCGCTGGTTGAACATTGATGCTATCAACAACAAAAGAAATAGCTGTTTAACTAAGTATTTACATTTTATTTTAACTTAACACGGCAACATTGGTTATTAATTGGTACACTGTTGCCGTCCGTGTATTTGTAGCCCTATAAAGATGTACTTTTATACTGATGTACAAGATTTGAAAGTAATAAGGTTGATTTCTAACAACTATAGCATAAAAATATTACAATTTATAATACAAGGTTAAGTCCGTGTGATGTAATTATTCACCGCTATATTTCATGTGATATCATAACTATTCATATATAACGCTCAATTACATGACATTGGCATTATACACAAGTTGGTTTATATAAGCAAAAAATACCTTTCAACTAAGGCTTGTAGAATTAGAAGGTTGACTCTTCATGAGATCTGATAACTTTTTAACTTGTGAATCTTGACTGCCTATTTTACATGAAACGTTTTGGGATTGCAATCACAAAATAATATTGTATGTCAGTTCCATCCACGATACTCCTAATGCAGAGGGACAATGTGTGAAACTTTACGAAGATTACTTTGTTGAAGATATTTCTGAAGTTTCACCTTAACAATAGGGGCTATGGATCACAAGCGAAGTAGTTTTTTCAGTGACTTGGCAAATAAAGCTGGTCCGACGACTGGCGCTCACCTCGGCGAAAAGATCAGCTCAGTAAACCAGTTAATATTGCCAGTTCTAGGAACTAACCGCACGAACAATCATATTGTGCTTTCTTTACATTATATTTTATAGTAATTTGGTATGCAGAATAGTATCCAAACTATATACATTTATAATAATTTTAATTATTGAACGTATATTTCCATCATGTAACTTGAACGTTATCCTAATGGATACTTGATAATAACCAGCTCGCAACTATCGGTTTGGTGAGCACGAAGCTATGCAATTAGATCGCTCCGAAACATCCACTATATCGTATTTTAGTAGCTATGCAAATTGCGCATGCTATGCAATTACATACTCTGATAGATATATCGATTTACAAGAAACCACAGATATTCAAGGATTCATATAGCGGTCTTTGAGTAAACAGCCATAGATTCGTTTCTGCAAACGATTCTCAGTTTACAAATTGCCGCTGTATCCGAAACCATTGTTGCTTCCCGATGTCCTCAAACGATTGATTTTTGAAGATGTGTGCATAAAAAAGGATTTAATTAATTTTAATAAAAACAAATAACTTTATATAGTAACTCCTTCCCTAAATTTCCTTTACTTCCCTTTTATTTAGGTATATTGGAGTTGCAAAGTTTCCACCCTTGCTCTGTGGCGAGCAATTCTTGCTCATCGCAGAGTCACGCAATACTCAGTTCTACGAGTACCAAGACGGTACTAGGTAGGTTTCTTTACCTGCCCGGTTAGCTACCATCCTTCTTCTACCCAACCATGAAATATTTATGTGTTTTGGTTGCAGTGCTGAACAGCCGGTTAACAAGCAGGTTTACTACACTAACATGACGGTGTCACCCCAACGTTCGTTAAGTTTTTGTTTTTATGATGGGCTAAAAATAATATTTTATTTTATTTCATTATTATTATTCTTCTTTTTTCACATTTTCATGCATTGTCATCCACTTCTGAGCTATGGTCCAAATTTCAAGTATCTGGCTCATTGAGGAGTTAGTTTAAAATCAATTACAAAAAACATGGTAACATGGTAAAAGGAGCTAATACGACAATATGAATGCAAACTACATACTGCATTTATTCACTGTACCCACATGAATAATGCAACAAGATACATTCTAAAGTACTGAAAAAGTATATACAAAACAACATCAGACAGTAGAGACAACAGACAAAAATTTGGATAACAAATTATAGATGACAGTAATTAATGAATTACTTGGAGTAAAAATCCAAAACAAAGCTGGAATAGATAGTCACCTTGGGAGATCTTTGTTCCAACGTAATGAGATATAAATTTCGGCGCAAACTGGAGTTAGATTATACTTTGCAAAATATTTGTTATATTTTTGTCAAATTAAATTGCGTTTATAACGAATGGACTTTGTCAACCAGTTTTTAGAACAGAACAATGAGAATGCTTAATAGATGTCATATATTTATTCAAACTGTCGGTCTAAGTACATTAAACAAAGTTTGCTAAGAAGAAATAGTATATTTGCATGTCTAGAATCCATGCTTCCTTACCATAGAGAGAAGATAGAAATAAAAATAATTTAGGACGATATCGAGATTATACCGCTGTTAATTTTTTATGGTAACGACTAATAATCGTGGGGACGCGCCATATGATGGTAAGTTGTCACCACTGATACCACCATTGACATTACCCAACCAATAATCGCCGACCAAGAAGTTATCCAAGAATTCACAATATCCATCGAGGTCATCATCTGAGTGCTATAACGTCGAACAATCTCCGAAAGAAAAGATCTGAAATTTCAGCAATTTTGATATACCTCGTAAATAGAATTCGTCTGCTTGATTGCCGGCTGTTACATAAGTAACATAAACTGATGAAGACTGAAACGAACTCACGTTAAATTGGGCTCATTGCCTTAAATTATGTACAACTTGGGTGTCGTAAGTATCCAGGTGTATCTACGTCTGGTAATTTTTAAACCTAATAGTTTTAATGTAACGTATAGGTAAAGACAAAAGATAAATTCAGGCTTTTTGTTAATATGCCCATTGGATAAGTAGGTTCGGAGTAAATCGTGTGTATCTGCGCAGATACAACAGAGTAGATTGAGCAGGGTCATTGGGATCGTCCTCAAGCTCAACAATAGATCCCTTACATCGCAGATACGGTACAATGTAATATCGGTGCAAAGTAAGAGTGAGTACAAAATACCTGGTACATTCAATCGGTCAGCGAGTTCTGTAAGTTCGGTGTACACCTGCAGCTTTCGCTTGACGGCAGCGCTGATCTCTTCCTTGATCCTCCGCAGAATTTTACTCGAGAATTGCTGGTACGAGTTCTGTATGTTCCTATGATAGGTATCCAAGAACGGTGCTATCACCGTGTCCACGTATCTGGTGACGTCTCTGAGAAAATAAGTTTTTATTGCTCATTATTTACGACCCAAATTCTTATAA
>DWPT01002429.1:0-16190 GCA_018251895.1 Agathymus mariae mariae | reverse complement strand
TGCAGCGCCGACCACAACCTGACGGACAACATGTTGACTGTAATATTGAAGTACTACGGCAGACACAATATTGATTGGTTATACCTTAGCTTTAAACTTAAATGTGTTTATTCAATTTTTTTTTTCGTACAGTTACATTGTATGACTGGTCATACACCAAAATATCCCCACTTTTGCAATGATTCTAAATATTTCACTTACGGAACACAGTAGCATTATTATGAAGAAATACAGGCGTTCTAACTTAATAATATTATGTATAATGCTAACTAAGTGCCCCCAATAGCTATCGACAAAAATGTTTAATAACATTTTGATGTAAAACGATATTAGGCATTGGCATAATCAATAATTAAATGTCACTGTAAATGATACTCATAAAACGACAACGTTTAGAAATCTAACTTTCAATTAACGCCATATTAAACGGCAAAATTGGATTATACAAATTTAACCTGAAAGTAAAATTTACAATGCTATCAATAGTATCGTTATTTAATATTTACTCGGGAATTAGTATCTAAATAACATGAAACTGCATACAATAATAGCTCTGACCAGTGACGTAACGTGTTGACAAAAGTCTACTAAACCATTTACATAATCCGATAGTATTAACATAATAGCGATGTTATTATGATATAGTATGTTTTAATGCAAGTCGACTATAAACAATCCACTCGAGTTCTACAATGGTAAAATATTATTATCATTAACATAACGTTCCACTTTACAGATCTCTGGGGTCAAAAGAGCACTTACACACACAAACAGCTTCACCGGCGAACGTGTACCTAGATATGGCGTTGAAACACCACACGAGGAGGAGTTGGGTCGTTTGCTCGGGGAATTGGATCGCTGGGGAGTGGACATATTCCGTATCGGTGATCTGTCCTGCGGCCGTCCTCTTACAGCAGTCGCCTACGCCGCCTTTACCTCCCGGGAACTTTTGTCCACCCTGCAAATCTCAGCGCGCACCTTCCTAGCCTTCGCCGTCACACTCGAAGAGCATTACGTACGGGACAATCCGTTCCACAACTCGCTCCACGCGGCCGATGTCACACAGTCCACGAACGTGCTCCTCAACACGCCCGCCCTGGATGCAGTCTTTACACCGATAGAAGTATGCGCAGCACTGTTTGCCGCGTGCGTCCACGACGTCGATCATCCCGGACTTACCAACCAGTTTCTGGTCAACTCCAGTTCTGAACTAGCACTCATGTATAATGACGAGTCTGTTCTGGAAAATCATCACCTCGCCGTCGCTTTTAAGCTGCTACAGAACGACGGTTGCGACATCTTCGTTAATCTCCACAAAAAGCAACGACAGACCTTACGGAAAATGGTGATAGATATGGTGCTATCGACCGACATGTCCAAGCATATGAGTCTGCTCGCCGATCTCAAGACTATGGTTGAGACGAAGAAGGTCGCCGGCAGCGGGGTCCTTTTACTGGACAATTACACCGACCGAATACAGGTGTTAGAGAATCTCGTTCATTGCGCCGACCTCAGCAATCCTACCAAACCCCTACCGCTGTACAAACGGTGGGTGGCGTTGCTCATGGAGGAGTTCTTCCAGCAAGGTGATCGTGAGAGAGAGCACGGCATGGACATTAGTCCGATGTGCGACAGGCACAACGCTACAATAGAGAAATCTCAAGTCGGTTTCATCGACTATATCGTGCACCCGCTTTGGGAGACTTGGGCGGATCTCGTACACCCAGACGCTCAGGATATATTGGACACGTTGGAGGAGAATCGAGACTACTACCAGAGCATGATCCCTCCCTCCCCACCGCCCGCACCTCTGCAGCACTCCGCTGATGACGATCGCCCTGAACAAATTCGCTTCCAGGTAACTACTTATTATAATTTATATAATCGTCCTGCGACTCCAGTCGTTGTGTAGGTACTCGTGCGAACGACGTGGCCAGGGTAGGATCGTAGTGCAGGTAGTCATTGTAGCGGTGGTGGCCAGTGTAGGATCGTATTCACACCATTCATTTGTTTCGTCGAGATGATTCATAGCTGTAATAGATTTCGGTATCATAATTTATTTAATTAAATCGTAAAGTTTGAATAAGTTGTTTATTTGTCAATTAATAAGAAATTATTCAGAATTAATTTACTGCAATTAATTACTTATCACATATAAGTATAACATTACAGGAAAAATCATCAATTAAATTACCGTCACAACTGTTACATTAGAAGCGCCATAGAAAAGTTTCCATTTAATGGTTATGGTTAACCACAATTGTAACTGCTGTGTCTGAAAACGTCATAAACAGTCAGAAACTAGTGTAAACAAGTTAAAGGTGTAGGTTATTTACCTCGACTCAATGTATCACCATTACTTATATTATTGGAATGTTGACTGGCAAAGAATGCTAATAGCATTAAATCCACCTTTGTTCCATTGCTTTGAATGGTTCAAAAGAAATTAATAAACATTATCAGTTTTATAACACCTTGGCCGTAACATCTAAGTGACCACTTCGAATGTAACATTGATACTACATCAACATCAATGCATCTTCAAAATTTTACTGACACTCATCAGTTTCTGTGAATTTCAAATTCAATATGTATATCATTAACAGTATTATTCGCTTTCATAGTACTTACAATGTTAATTTGCCAAGAGATTCACTGTTCGTTTTGTCTTCGACTTCTCAACTTGAATCAAGATGCATTTGTGATCGTGAAGGTGTATGTATCCGTGATTATATTTTTTAATTTGATTACATTGTGAATTTTCAGTATTAAGTAATTATCAGTAGATATTTAATACATTAATAAATAATATTTTTATGAATATCATTGTGATTTCATTAATAGTTTTACTACGAAAAATATAGTATTAGGTAACAATCTATATTTATAATAAAATGTTCACTGATCGTTTTCCGTACATGAAGAATATATAATAGAAAAATATTATTATTAGGGGCCTTTATAAACGTAATAGAACACAATGTAGTTTTTAGAATTTTTATCTGTGAGTTTGTGCGCGCTAATCCCACAAACTACTTAACCGATTTCGTTTTGCTTTTTAATAATGTTTTGTAGTAAGCATCACTTAATATTTAAAGCTCATTTCATCGCAATCCGTCCATAAATAAAAAAAAGTTATAAAATAATATATTTCTATTTAATAGAATGAGAAAAACTCCGCCCTAAAACAATGCAGGGGCTATTTCTAACCGTAAAGCGTAGTTTTCCTGTGGCGAAGCGGACTGCAGTTTGCTAGTATTCAAAGAATATTTCAACATTATCAATACACTTACGCATTTAATTTTTGCTTGTACTACGTTACATACATAATGTATTATAAATATCATATCCACTCTTCGATCTAAGATCAGTTAAATATAATAAAGTAAAAGTATTTATAAATGTGATTTTTCTAAACAGGTAACACTGGAGGAAGGCGAAGGCTCAGAGGAGTGCGAGGGGGAGGGCGACGGCGGGATGTGACGGAAACTACTGGGGATCTGCAAGAAACTCACTGAGAAGATGCAAGTGTGGTGGAAGCTCTGGCAGTAGAGCGCGGCTCGATGCTCGCTCGTGTCGGTGGTACCGGACAATATGTGGTGTGCAAATTTAGCGTAATACACGGTATATTATGTCAAATAGCATGCGCGACGTGTTCTCTGCTCTCTCGCGGAACTTTAGGATGTTCTGATCATCGGAGCCAAAAAAATTGTCGAGCGCTCTGCGTGTAGTTGGACGTAAATCCCCGGCGCGGAAGTTGAAGCTGCACGCGAACGTAACGACAACTTCAAATTTCGATGAACCGTTGCTTGGTATAGTCGCGAGCGCAAAGTGCACGCCGAGAACGTAACGCGCTGAGTTTCCGTAAGTCACAACATGTGTCCACGTCTCGTGTGGGTTGTTTTGTGATTACGAAATTCAACCGATCCTACTCACAGCCTGCGAGTAAATGGGCTTTTCGATGTATAGGTATTCGATTGTAATGCATATTGTAGCCGAACGCGGCCCCTCGTTGACGCTTATTACCGTCGAAATGCGACGATCCTGGTGCATCGTAACATTTCGATCATATTAATATAATTATTTGTATATTAATAAATTCGCGATGTTGTCTAGAGTTACCTAACGATTAATTGATATGTCCCTCCAATGACTGTGTATCCTTCGAATGTTTAGTATTTTTAATCTTGTTATTTTGTTTTGTCTAACCAAAGATCGGAACGTTCGACTCCGCGTTTCTCGTTCGATATCCCTGTGAGTAGTTGGTCTTCAATTTATAAAGTTAAAACTCGTATAAGTAGATTTTAGACGTCGATGCCGCGTATACCGGATCGACTAAGTAAGGACATTGAAAACGCTTATTAATTGGTATGAAAGGGTAATTTATATTGTCATATCATCCACTTTTCTCATATTTAATACGGGTTTGCGATAATGATGTTATTCACCAGAATATATTAACATAATAGATATCCTAAATATAATAATATTTTAAGGTAAAACTTTTAAAATGCCTTTCGGAGATTTCGTCGTGTCTTTCTGAATATCAAATATTCGGTCGATTCTCGCTACGTTAGACACAATCCCGAATTCATCCTGTTAGATAGCTTTACTTATTTGATTTTACAACCTCTTAGCACCTCATTTTTCGTAAAGGATCGCTGGCGATCCGTTTAGTTTCTCTTTAGGATAATGTTTTATTTTTGTAAATCACAATTTTTATTCTAGTTCTCTTTCACCCAAAATAAATAGTGAGGAATCTTTTAAGTATTAAATTTTGTATAAGTATGCAACTAACGGCTTGGAGTGTTTCAGTAAAATATAAGTACTAACAAAGGCGTGGTTTGCGATTAAGATTTGTTCGAGTGGTATCAAGTAATCGCAAAAGTAAAATGTTATTAACGTGCAAACGTTAGCGGCACGCGGGCCGGGTTTTGCAATAGTACCTTATAAGTATGTAGTTTGTCTCTAAATTCTGCGCACAACTCGCCCTTCATTCTAAACGCTTAGTAATCAATGGTTTCGTCTAGTATACTTATAATGACAAAGTAAAGTCGTGTACATCACAGTGTAACCTCGGATCAGATCATCCGATTGCTACTTCTGACACCTATAATTACGAAGGACGATGAAATACCTGATTGCCATTATTATGTATGCATTTCATTCATATATATATGTGTCCGTCTGTTTAGCGTACGATTGTTATTTTTGAGCTGGTCTCTATTCTTAACGTACTCACAATGTACTTGTAATAATACCTCGGTTGTACCTATTTATATCGATACTATTAACTCAGCATACGGTTTGCCATTACAGCGTTTGATTTTCCGAATGTGTACATGTTTCCCATTCACTTTCATTCATCAGTTTCAAGAACGAAGGTCCAATGTACATTATGTTCATATGTAAAAATTAAGATAGATTCGACAAAATAAACGGATACGCGATTTCGCCATGTCTTAACTGTTGTATTGTTTTTAAAACGTATAGTATATAGCATTCGAGATATCAACGTTGAATTAAAATATCTACCTACTAAAAACGCTTAACGACATAACTGTGTGTTAAATAGAATGATTACGCTTAAAAATGTTTATTTCAAACGATATATCTAGTAGTCTATGTGAAGTTCGTTCGATAATACATTTGTATTGCGCAGTAGAGTTGTGCGATAGACGTGCGCGCGGAATGTTTCGTAGGTCGTTTGGTGGACGGTGTACAGAGGCGAGTTACGGTCGATTTTACAGGTTTCTTATTAATACTGTATCTTATTAATATGTGAACTGTGAACATAATAAAATGTGTAATTAGATTATGTAAACTGTACTCGTTGCAATTTGCAAATTGTTTTTTGGACGTGTTAGAACAATGTATGTACTTACAAGAAAGCTGTTCGTATCCAAGGATTCATAATGATATAGTGAGTTTTCCGGAGGATGTGACTTCCCACACGTATTGTCTGTGGCTCGTGTTAAATCACCGCTCTACGTAGAAATCACCAAAGAACAAAGTTGATGAGTTAGCGATGGATTGTATCGTAATATGTATCGTGTAATGCATGTCATCTTCCTATTCGAATAACTCGTTTAGAATTACAAATAACTATATCCTCGAACGATTTCAGTGTTACATGTTTTGTCAGTACGAAGGACTAACGCTAAGATTGGATACTGTCTAGTTAAATTATAAATACCGAGTTAACGTGTGCAATGCTGGTCATTCACATTACTTATTATTTATGTTTAAAAATAAAAATAGCTTGTAATAGTTTTAATTAATATTTGTGTTGATTAAAAATATTAATGTATTTAGAATAAAAAGATATTGGAGAAAATTTGATATTGTTTTATTAATATTTTACTGATTGATAAGTGAAGTAATGTGCGACCTCCAGTCATAGTATTACACATACTTATAGCCATTATGGAGTTATTCGATCGATTGGTATAAAAATGACGCGAAAAACTAATATTTTCTTTCTACATTCAAGGCAACGCGTCGGTGAAGTAACTTTGAGTTCGGTTAAAAACCATAATTGGCGGCGGCCACTTACCATCAATCGGCTACATCTGCGCTTCTGTACAAAAAATATAGACACAAGGGGCAATGGCGACTGTTCAAAGTATTATAGAAAACTAACCCATTGATAAAATGGGCCCGAAACTCATTACTGATTTTTACATTGACCTTCCGTATAACGTCTATGACACCTCGATGGCAGTTTTATTTATTGCATTCTTCAATCGTGTAATATGTCAAGTGTCTTTAATATCACCTTATTACGTTACATTTAAATTTATGAAATGTTTTGTGAATGAAAGATAGGTTATAACGAGACAAACAGGCACTCGGTACTGTGCACAGACTTGAGAGAAGTTTTTATGTGGTTTAGTGCATTGACAGATTAAAAAGAACGCAATAAAGCGGTACGTACGTACGTAGACGAACGTAGGTGATAAATACTTTACAAAATTATATTTTAACTAAATTTTTAATCAGAAATTTTATTATTTATTATTCTTTTTTGCTATAAAGTAATGAAATAATTATTTTTAAACTAGTTTGTCATATTCGAAATTGCTTATGAACTGACTGTCAACAATATTTGAGCCATCTACTACGAACATTAACTTACGGAATGATTAGTATAACATAGTCTGTTTCATTTACTTTAGTTGAATACTTATAAATTTATAGATGACACGGTCAAACATAAAACTTTAAATGTACCCTCAAAATGCCACAATTCTGAATCATACATGAATTTTATAAATGTACAGCAATGGACGTAAACAAAAGATTTAACAAACAGAAACTGAAAATCCTAAAGATAATTGGAAAAGGTACTTACGGGTAAGTTTACTTTAGAACAATTTATAATTAATTCTATGAAATTGAACATTTTGATAATTGATGGTCAAATTACTTTTCTTGCAGAAATGTGTTCTTATGCGAAAACAAGACTAACAACGCGTTGACAATAGTTAAGGACATTGAAATGAATACAAAATTGCATATCTACAAACAGGTATGCATGTTATCAATAGCTTTTTTGCGATGCTTCGTATTGCGAAGATTTTTATATTGAAAAAAATAAAGTTGATGCAATGCTCTTTCCTAGTTAATAATACGAGAGTAACAAACAATCATTATAAAACTTGGGTACTTAGCAACACGGATAGAAATATAATCATACTTAATAGTCATGGATATGTTGACGGTCCCGACTCATCCAGTTGATCTTATGATTACTTAAACGTTCAATGTAGCCAAAAATCACGTAAACAGCCTCAAAAAAGCTCCCAGTTAAAAATAAATAGGTCACGAATGCCTTTGTAGATTACAAACTCTATGGTGTCTCTGTCGTAGGTATCAAATGAGAAAAATGACAGATAGGTATAGTGATTGCACCGTCCCGGTCAATAGTTTAGAGCGGGGATTCTCAGTGGTCGATATCGACCACTGGCGGTCAATATCAGTTTCCCTGGGGTCGACATAAACGAATACTGATTTTGGGGGTCCACGAGGTCTAAAAACCTACCTCTATTAATGTTACGTGTTTTTTTAGGCTTTTATAAATTTAATTGATTTTATTTTTTTATAGGATGGCGGTGGATTTTATAAATAATTTGGCTATGAGGGTCTGCGTTATCACTTCATTTTGGAAAAGGGTTCTCTTTTAGGGATGTATGGAGGTCCGAAACCGTAGCCGCTCCGACATAAAAGTTTCAAATAATTTCGGATAGCGGCAGAGTCTAAACAAAACACATTATGTTACGTTTTCGCTGGCTGAGTTGATATACTAGTCGCGACAATCAGTTTTGGACAGTTATTTAGATAGTTCTTTTCTGTGATTGTAATACCAGAGAAATAAAGTCCAAGTATTACTTTGTGAATACTTTATATATTATATAGTATATTGGCCGTATTGGGGCGGCCTAGAATACTCCCCCCAATCCCACGCTAACAGAACAGGGTGTCGTAAGAGGCGACAGATGCCAGCCTGCTTAGTGGTAGAGCTTTGCGTAAAGATTATGTTATCAATATTATTATAAAGTCGTTAATATTCATATGGGTATTATTATCGATCCGTGAAGCCTGCCTGGCTAGGTACCACCCTCCTGCTTGAGTCAGCCGCCAAACGACTCGTCGTGTTCCGGCTGGGGGCTTGAGAGCCATTACCACGACGATGACCACTTACTCGTCTGCTCTTCTGTCGGCTATTATCATTAAAAAAAAACATATATTTTTTCCAATTCCTAAATCATCAAATATTCGTAACCGAAATTATTCGAAACTATAGGATAATCCTTAATAATTTTATATCCGTAACCGAAACCGGTAAAATAGTTAATGAATCCCTGGTGTAGAGACTAGTTAAATTTGACTTCTTTATAATTATTCTGTGCATACCTATATATTCGCGTAATGACGACATTACATTTAAAATTAATTTATTCGTTAAAGGACATCACCAACGAAGTCGACATATTGTCAACCATGCATCATCCGAATATAATAAAGTTTTACGATTGTTTCTATATAGACAACAGCGTAATGATATGCATGGAGTACGCCTCGGGCGGGAATCTAGCGGAATATATGTATCAACGGTATCCTAAATTAATAAAACAACGGGCAAGTGTAATTTTTATTTAGTTGCTTAGTCACATATCTAAATACCCTATTGCAGATATTTTTAGGTTCGAGGCTGGTGGCGTCATTTAGATGTTACCTATAAACTAAGAAGGCAAGAAATACGAGTACTTCAGACGTGTAGTCACAGCATCTCTTGGTGTAAGAATTAGTTATGCATTCCGTGCGATGCACAATCACTATTTCCATATTTCCGGTAGTAGATCACCAAAAGCTGATGGATAGATTGTAGAAAGTAAATTCCATTTAACATTAAATTGATATTATTTCCAAAAAAGAAAACATTTTTTTTTCCTATATATGATACAACAACAATTTCATAGTAATTATTTTTGTTTTTTTTTTTTTAACCAGGAAGTACTCTTTTATTTTTGCCAAATCCTACTTGGTGTTAACTACATACACAGTCTTAACATTGTGCACAGAGATTTAAAAGCGGAAAATATACTACTGACGGGTGAACATGGTTTAATAGTAAAGATTGGGGACTTCGGAATATCAAAAATGTTAGCGAGGTGAGCCGTTGCAGTTAAAGTATATTACAATAGTTGATGTCTGTTACTGATCATGTTACTTCTAACTGACTTAACATCGGTTAAGTCATATTCACACAATATATTTTTATCATCGATATATTTGGCAATACAACATTATCATATTTGCTTATATTGCAAAATAATCACGTGAGTCATTAAGGAAAAAATTTAAAGAAATAGGTGAACTCACGGTAGCAACGCAATTAATTTATACTACTTTGGTATGTATTAAAAAAATATGTACAAGCAGAAAAGTGATACACACAACCTTTAAAAGGTGATCGCCTTTAAAAGGTTCGGTGTTCTTTTAAGGGACTTGGAGTTTGTTTTTACAATAAGCTTCTAACCTAAATTGGAACTTATAACGACGCGTTAAAGCACAGCTTATAGGTAAAGGATATTATAGTATAGCTGAGATTATAATAACATGGACGCTTGAAAAAAATAGTGTCGAAATCATTTCCGCGCAGGTTTAAAATTGCTTTTAAGTACCATGTATCGTTTTAAAAGCTGCACTGAAGAGTTACTTTCGCCGTTTCTTCTCGTCAATGATAAAGGACCTCTTCGAAACGGTTGAAGCAAAAAATGACGTGAATAAATGTATTTACAGATACCTAAATTATTTTTAATTTGAATATAATCTTTTATGAAGTGGTTTTATAAAAATTTAGAAAGTTGTAATAATTTTCTACATTTTCGTCTATGTCCTTTTACAACTAAAAACGCCTTGACCGATCTTGATGAAAATAAGTATATAGAAAGAACATGTGAATACGCAAATGAACCTATATATTCTTTACTAACATATCAATCTGTAGGTTCTATAAGTACATTTGATTGTATGTCATAGTAATAATACTGATCGTTACATTTCAGCGCAAAGAAAACTTCGACTGTAATAGGAACTCCGTATTATTTAGCGCCAGAGCTGTGTGAAGGCAAACCTTATGATACTAAAAGTGATGTGTGGGCTCTTGGTTGTTTGTTATATGAAATGTGCACTCATAAAAGAGCGTTTGAATCAGAAGTAAGTAACATTTTGCGTGATTTCTGAATAATCACAAGTCTCTGTACTCTGTTGTGTGAAAAACATATACATATCATCCTCCCAAGTCCTGCCCAAACTGCTATCTCGTAGTAATGATTTTTTATGTGAAAGTTCTCTAACCGCGCTGAGAGTAAAAATTCAAGGTTGTGACACACGAGTTGGTGCGATAAACCTGTAACGTTTTTAGCACCAATATTGTTGTATAGTTTATAGTAATAAGTTTTATATGGGAGAATAAAAATCTCATATATTGGTTATCCAAGCGAGTGGTGCGTCTTTGCTTACAAATACGAATTTATGTTATGTTAGGTTAGAGGGGACGCCTATTTTAAAACATTCCACGTGTTTGTTAGAAATTATATTAATATTTTCATATAACGAAAGTGGAGTCATTCTTTCTACTTACAGTTAACTTTAATCCTTAACAAAAAGAAGTGAATAGAATATAAATTTAACGATCCAAACTTTGAGAAGTTTCTCTTCAAATATGGGCATATCGTCCAAACAATTTATATTTTTCACTCGTTTACAGTGTTACAATTATTCAAATTGGCAAGGGCCTATGATTATTTAAGTTGGCAACGACCGATTCTTAATAACCGAATATTTAAAAAAAAACAGCCGTGCAATAACAATTAATTTTATAGAGTAACATCCTTGTTGTTATTCTTCGCAAATTACATGATTCTTTTTTTATCACCTAACTCGCACTCAACATTTTATGTCACCTAACCTATCTAAATGCATTTTCAGACCCTTGTTGGACTAGTGAAAGCCATCACCAGCGCAAGTGTCCACCCCATAGACTCAAACGTATACGAAAGAGGTATCCAGGATCTTGTTGATTCGATGCTATCTATATTACCTGACAAAAGACCTACAATAAAAGACCTCATGGGTCGCATGACTGTGTTACCTATTGTTTATACCGTATTTTTAGATGCTGGCAATGATGAATTATTATATTTGAATTTCATACACTATTAAGTTTCACAATGTAATAATAGGTAATAAAGACTAAATAAATTTATGGACTATTGAAATAAAAGATTTTGGAAAGAAAAAATGTTTTTATTTTTGTTTAATCTGTTCACAACGAGATACCGAATAGATGGAAAAATAAAAATTGCTAAATCTAGAGTTCCAAGTACGGTTATTGCTTGTTTGTGATAATAAAAACCAAATTCCAGAAATGATTTTCAATTATCTCTTATCTATTAGTTCGTAAATCGCTTATGTGTAGTATCTTGTAACTTCAAATACAGCCGCACTTAAAGACATCAAATAGAATTTAATGACTGATTAAAATATCTTGCATCGTTTTTGAAACAGGTACTATAATCAATAATTAAATTTAATTTGCATCACTTGAGTGTAGTGTAGTATAAAACTTTAGCAGCTTAATAAAGAAAGATTTTAGTTTTATTCTGTTCTAACCAGCTTAATTTCTTTCACACTTTCTGTTTTTCATAGTATCTGTTCTTACAGCTAAGTAACATGGAAATGAGCACAACATAATTTTGCACTGTTACTGTCCATTTGCTTGATCGGTTTCCATTTCTTCATCTTCATATTCTGAAAACAGGATCGAAAACAAATCATTAATAACTCTTCGAAATATTTCTATCTGTAGGGATGACATTGTGGCCAAAAATCCTTTGACTTCAAGATAGTTTACACAAGTAGTACAATCCTTCCTAATGGGAAGTGAAAATGTACTCCAATGTAGTATAGCACATTCACTTTTCTGCAGTTGTAGTTGTCTACATTAATTGTAGTTTCGAATGTCGAGAATTTGACCTAATGATGCATTCTATTCATGCAGTGAAAACTTAATCATAGATGAGATTTCATCTATTCGGGTAGGCGTATATTATAACGAAAACAAGCAAAATCTAAAACAAGCATCGAGGGTTATTGTAAAAACCAATAGACTGCAGGGTCCACCTAACATTATTACTAGCACAATAAGAGAATGACGACATTGATCTTGTAACTTCCACTGCAGAAATTTTTGTCAGCTTCATTTGAACCCCCAGCCACCTAGATGGGATCAAAATAGTCTAATATTAGATATTTTAATACTATAAATAATTCAAACATTTTGCTTCCTGTCATTTAGTAAATGTCATGGCTACATTGTTCAAAATTTGCAGGTGTACAAATCTATATAGTATTTATTAATACTAAGACTTTTAACATCTCAGTCACACAATGTCACTCCATCTCATAATAAAAATCCAGAAACAAGACATGTATGTACACAATATGTGCAATGTACATAAAAAACACTTACATTATTTCCTTTCATAAAGCATTTCTGTATAAAATTCATCAATAAAACAATATATTTTTTTTTATTTTGTCTGTTAGTGTGAGTGGACATAGATATAATCTTTGGAGATTGAAATGCAAAAATATTGAACAGAAATTGCTAATGTGGTTAATGTGTAGTAATATAAAAAAACCAATCTATTACCTTTGTGGACAAAAGGCAATGATCAATCTCTCTTTGGTGCAGTTTCACATTTCATAAAGTTTACATTTGGTGTTGTGAGTGACAATACTTAATCTTTTATCTAATCTTTATTTGGAGCTGATAAGCATTGGAGATATTGCATGCAATTTTTACATAACATGACTTAATGTCATAAATTTAACATTAAAGGGAGAAGACTGAATGTGCCAAAAGAAACCTTCGAGATTAGTCCATAGAAATGAAAACAATTTTTCTTTCTTTCTAACTTACGTTGCCCGTTTGTTTGAGATGGGGGTGGCAATGGTTTCTGTCCAGGAATTTGACCTGACTGAAGCATTCTCGTTAACCTCTCAACCTCCTGTAATGAGGATGCATTTTTGATTGCTTCTCTAATCTTGTGAATCTCTTGAGGTGTGAGATCTGCAAAAAGAGAAACATAATTTATAACAAAATATTTTAAATCCATAAAATGAAAATTAAACTTTATTATCATTACCTTAACAACTCAAATAACAAACAAAGTACAAAATTGAATTTTCTTATACTCACTTGTAGTTTTAGAATCAGGCATATTTCCTCCAGGAACAAAGGTTTTTGCCTTTTTAGATATTTCCTTTTGGATCTCTTTTCCTTTTTTACTTTTAAAGAGAGTATTAGCTTCTTCTCTTTCTGATTGCTTTATTTTTTTGAAGTCTAGAAGCTTTAGTTTTGGCAACTTAAATGCAATATAGGCTCTGAAAACAACAGCTTACATGTTAATTAATTCATAATTTACTCGAGTAACTGTTCATCTCGGTCCAGTCAAGTTGTTTCAGACCTATCAAGTTCTTCCACGAGAGATTGAGCATATGCCTTAATTCTTCCATGGACCTTGGATGTATAATTAAGAGTTGTTGAATCATAACAATACTATAAAATTACTAGTCTAATTAGAATTTTCACTTTTATTAAACAAAAAAAAGTTTATTTAAAACTTTATACTTCATACAAGATACTGATTTATTTTTATAATTTTATTTTGGGTAAAATCACAACTTTTCTGTTAAAAAAAATATTTGTAATTAAAAATAAGGAAATCGATAACTAAACTATGGTTAACCTGAAATTTACAAGATTCCTTATAAAAATGAGAAACAATTGTATCAGTTAAGGATATACTATTAACTATGTACAGAATATTTTAAAGGAAAAGTGTAAGTGGTTCACCTATAATGTTGCTTATTTGCAACTGGATTCTGCATCAATGACAGAGTGTGTAGCTTTGATAGACTTGCTAAAGGGTCCAAATCACCCAACTCTGCAATATGGTTATTTGTTAAAATAAGGGTATCTATGTTTGGTATATACTGTTCCAAGCCTTCACCAAGTCTCCTGCAATCAAACAGAAATACATACTACAGCTTATAAGAGTGAGCTTGAACACAGATGTGTCATGAAAAAGTTAATCTATCTGTAACATTTTAAAATATGGATTGTATAGAAGTCTGAATTTTCAGACCATCAACTAGATAGTATAAAATTGGGTTTCTTTGATTTATAAAAAAAAATGCTTTGTCACATTGGTTCCTAATCAAGTTTGAAGTGAACAGACTTTTTCAACATTAATTTGTACAAGTTATAACAAAAGTGGTTTTAAATAGAACATGGCTGGAGACAATATTTCAAACCAATAATTCTATCAATACTGTAATAAAAACGATATAATAATAAAAACATTTTTGTTTACTTACACTATTCTGTTATTGTTGAAAAACAAGCACTTGAGACGTTTCAAAAGCGGAAAGCCATCTAACTTTCTAATATCATTGTCTGAAAAATCTATAGTATCAAATTGGTCTAAAGTTGCACCTAAATTTTCAATCTGCGGTATTTTGTAACCTGGAAAATAAAACATCGAGTAATAATAACTATCAGTTTCAAATGCGAAAAGAATTCCAGGTTATAATAAAAATAATATACCTCTCAAATCCAATTCGCGGTCCCGGCATGGATTCATATATTGCATAGAATTTTGTATAAGTTCAGTTGTTAATTTCACCATTATTAACTACCAAAGTTTTCTGTACAAATATGAAATTTTAATGAAACAAACGTACGGTAATTTATTTTGGCCCTCCACACCATAGATGCTCCACACGTTTCGAATCACAGACTAATTAGGATTATTGGTACATGATAATAATGGTAGATGATACGAAAACAATTTTTCGATTTTATAGATGTCTCGATTTAAACATTATAATAACATTATTATTACCATATTTGTGTTCGTAGCAGGGAATAAGATATGAGATGAGAATAATAATAACTAAATAATAACTCAATAAGGAGTACAGTAGCCAAGTGGCTTGTGTTGGGACATAACGATTATTATTTGTTGTCAATACGAATAAAAAGGTACTTTATTAATATTTAAACAAAACACTTAACCTACATTCAATAAAATATTGTTTAATGGTAGCTGTATGTTATCGTGAATGATTGAACTAATCAAAACATTTACAAATTTACAATAGTTATAATTGTTTATGTTTAAATACTAATTGTATTGTTATAATCGAATAACGTTACTTATTTTATATTAATAATCTTTAGATCATTCGTTCTTCATTAAAATTAAGGATGAGCGATAATGTTAAAATATCGATAATTAATATTAATATCTATGGCTTGATATCGATCTGCAATAACCAATGCAGTTTCATGCGGATGCGGATGTCGCATAAGTTGGTACAAGAAAGAAATTAGGCAGGGCCAAAGCCAAAGAGTCTCGGGTGAAGTCTAAACGTGCTCATTAACCAATAGGAGCAAGATTTCATTCGACGACAGGTCCCAATCATTTGTTTACCTCAAATCAATCTTTAAGTGTTTAGTTTCGCTTAACGCATTAACGAGCATTGTGTGTTAAGGAAGATTTTTGCATTATTTTTTTATTACAATATTTCGAAGTGAATTACAATGTCACCGC